>JAVQJF010021820.1:0-10193 GCA_036023855.1 Gadopsis marmoratus
CCCCCCCCCCCCGCCGCCCCCCCCCCCCCCCCGCCCCCCCCGGCCCCGCCCCCCCCGACTCGGTTTTTCATCATTCGTTTATTTATTTATTCTAATTCCAAATCCATTCCTTATTCACCTGGAGGAAAACAAAATATCAAGCCAAATGCATAAATACTGTCGGCGCGAACAGATAATGACAGCGGGTCAAGTTGTGAGTGAGTCACGTCTTTGCTCCTGGAAGAAAGTGATTACTGTAACACGGCGCTGACAATCACAGCCGTGATAATTCCATTTCTCACATGGAGCTCAAATTGTATTATGTCACATTGTATTTCGCATATGCCATCAAAAACAGGATTTAGGTATGCAAACTATCTGGGGGGGGACAAAAAGTGAAATTCTAAAAGCAAGGAGGAAAAAGAAAACGTGCAGCCACAGGGTTGGCATCCAGGCATGTCACTTTGTCAAGCTGTATGCTTTCTGAGAGAGCTTGATGGTTTCTAAGGGAGGGGAGGAAGAAGAAAAAAAAAAAAAAGTGTCGCAAAGGCGTGCTCTTCTCCAAGATGAACAGATGGCAGAGTCTAAGTGTGGAGATTTGTTTTATGTCTCCATCCCATGTTGTGGTGCTGTAGATGTGGGCTTCCTGTGCGCTTTTCCCTCCTCCTCCTTCAAATGTTATCTTAAAGGATAACGGATGCACGCAATGTTTAAGCTAATGAGGAGTGGGTGCTGCTTTGTCTTCCTCTCCATTTCTTCTTCCCCTCTCTCCCACTGACACATCCTCTTGCTTTCCATTCTCCCTCAAACCCACGCTTGGAGCGGAAACCTATATGCCAAACAATTACGAAACGCAATTTGGAGTGCTTCTTGCAGCTCGGGCGGCCGTCTAAAAACATAGCCGACATGTAGGTTTCCCGCCAGCTGCCGACGTGCAGTAACCGCAGTCAAAAGAACACGATGCTCACGGAGCTGCAGATGGTATCAGGTCAGTGCACCGCTGCCTCTTGAGCAAAGTGAAGACAAACAGGACGAGTGCAGTTCAGTGGCCGCTTTTAGCCACAGTTGTGCGTCTGTAGGGATGAAGCCCTGAGCGCTACACTGAAATAAATGCCATCATAGCATGGTGGCTCAGGATAGGTCAGCCGATTATCAGATTGGTCGGCGGTGATGGGGTCTGAATGTCCTCCGGTTATGCCGTCAGCGGTGTACATTTTAGTTGAGCTTGTGTGGAGGGTCGTAGCATGTTTCTCGTATTGCTTCAGCTATATGTTTTCCTATGTTTTATATTTAGGTCTGTGGGAATTCTGTGTTTGACAAATGAAAAATAAAGTTTAACATGCCAGCATGCTTATGCAAGCCACCATGTTAACTCCATGTTAAAATATCAAACTGCAAATGATAAACGTGGAGATAAGCTACATGCTAAGTGCCAACATCAGAGTAGTAACCTAACAATGTTGGCATCCATCTCAAAGTGCTGCAAAGCGGAAACGGAGTAGGAGTTGGGCCGCTGAAGCCGAACCAGCCTGACAATGTGGAGCTGAGTCTTAATGTCCTAAAATGGCCACCGTGCAGAAGATTATACCTTTTGGCAACATCATGTCTTTCCTTTCTTATAACCAATTAGTTAAAAATAGTAACCTGTATATTTGAAAACGCCTAACAACACTATAACAGTATTATCCCATAGTCTAATAATGAGACACCCAGGAAAGATACTCGACTTAGTTCCATAGTAATCAAATGACGACTTCATGGAAAAACACTTTTGTCCGTTTTCTCTACTCTTGAAATGTATCCATCATATTTCTTTAGTCATAAAAACAGGGCTCTTGAGCCGCACACAGAGGGTGAACCTGAACAGATTAAAGGGGACATATCATGAAAAACTCATCTGGAGTGCCTGCCTGCCCACAAACTGTGAAGTAAAACAACCCATGTTTTCTGGTCTTCCTAGGTCAGAAAACATGCGAGCCAACAAGCCGATCTGCCCCCCTTCCTACATAAAGAGTGGGCTCATTAGAATTATACCTCCCCATGTCTGAGTATTTCCACCCATGGCCTGAAAACTAACATTGTGATGTTGGCATTTATTTCTCACAAGCTCCAGCCTGTAGCATTATGTCAAAGCTGAGAGCTAAGCACGGGAATTGCTCTGTTGTTGGCTGCGCAGACCAGCACAAATCACTACACCGGCCCCCGGCCTCCGAGGACAGAAGAGCTGAGGGGATAAAGTTTATTTTTGAAGGCAACGTCTGTGCTAACCACTTGTGCGTGACTGCTTTTTAAACTTGGGTCAGTAACAACGCAGAACTGGCAGTGAAACTTTTCCTAAAAGAGGAATAAATACCGTCTGTGGCACAACTGCAGAAGAGGGGAATGCATTTAAAAAAGGAGAACGAAGCTAACGCTATCAGAACGTTATTGGCTTTACTTGCTGCAAGATACACACTATACACATTAAGGTTAACGCTGTTAGTTTGTTGTATGTCAGTAAGAACGGACAATAGTTTTAAAGTGGGGATGCGAGGTTATTGATATGTGAGGAATGGCAGGAAAATTAGACTGTGCTGCACCAGACTCCCTTTAAGAAATATGGCATTTACACTTCCTCATGTGTCCGTAACAACACACAACTCTAACACAACGTAAAGGGCGTCACACGTCAACAGTCTTATTGTCAATTCGGCATTAATGTTACCCATGAAGAAGCTGTGTTTCTGTTGGATTCTGTTGCCTCAACTTGCCATCAGTGCTCTTTGGTTAGCTGCACCATTTTAGTGGGGGAGTACCGAAGGAACGAGAGGCGAACCGGAAAACTATGAATACTAAGAAAGGAGCATACTTAAAAACTTTCCAAGAGTCACAAAACCTATCAGGCTACATCAACACTGGGAGTGAAAATAAGGAAGAGATTTAAATGTCATTAACAACGGTTGGATCACCTAGATAGATGGCACGCTATGAAAACCTAGAGTCAGGAATTACACAATTAGCCTGGGCAGATCACTTCACCGGTCACTTTATGATATTAAGAGTGTTCCGTCATCTCGGTTTTCCTCTCGCCATACTATAATCACCTTGACGTTAGCACTGTGATCCACACACCCTGTTACATACATGATTGTGTATCTGCAGTCGGACATTGTTAACCCTGATAAAACCTGTACAGTATACATTGATGGAGGACAACATCTCGACAGCTTACATACAAATGATGGCTGTGCTACTTTGTGCATTTTATATATACACACACACACACAAGTTCAATTTCCATTTCATTGTCTCTGAATAAAGTGCTTTATCTTTCAAAATGTTGTGGCAAGGCTCCTGTGATATTAGAAGAAAATGTTATTTCACAAAAGGTTTAATGCAGGTACGCTGTTCAAATGGGTTAAAAACAATCAAATAAAATCCCTGGTTCATTTAATATGCTGGTTATGAAAGCTAGTAATTCTTTACTCCAGGTAGTAATTAGTGCCTCTGTAAGCAGCTTAAACAAACATTTTAAAGCGTAAATATGGCAATAATTTTCTGACAACGTAAAAAGTTTTCAAGTGAAAAGATCCAAGTTGCTCTGAAACATGGACACAGCAGAGTCCTCACAGTAGCTGCAGATACTTTGGTGGAGTTTTTCATCTACTATTACTTTGGACAGCAATCGCTATACTAGTTGATTACTTTCTTACATATATCAGGTGTGTTTTTCGAGGATATATACAGTCAGACTTCCTGGCTATAAAATAACCCGGATCTTCCTCATAGCTTCCGTGCCTTTAGCCCCGACTCCCAACCGCTCGCGCTCATTCTCAGCGAATCGATGACTCTGCATTTGGCTGTTTATGCATTTTACAACCGTTAAGACAATGATTTAAATAAGGGATATTTAAGTGTTCGCACTGGCTATTTGTTGTACCTTTTTGAACATTAAGGCATGTAAACATATTCTAGTAGAACCCCCAAATACAAGTATGAACCTGAAAATGAGAATAATATGTCCCCTTCAATCAAAATAAGACATAACAAAAAGCACTGTTTAAAGCCACATTATTCCCTCCTCTAAAGTCAACCTCAGGTGGCTTCACACAAAGAATATCTGGAGCAATTTCGAGTGTTGAATAATGCTACTGAGAGTCAGGAGTACCAATAACTGCTGATTTATTCTCCTTCCAAGAAAACTGGAAAACAACTCGTTAGAAATAAACCAAAAGACAACAACAGGAAGCTCCCCCAGTTCATCCTCCTTGCAAAGGTTTGTCAAAATCAAAAGAATAAATGGTGCTCAACCACTACTTTGTGTTTTTTAGAGCAGACCGTAGACGAGCCTAAGCTCGGCCAAAATGACAGGAGATGCGATGCGTTCCGACTCCTCACCTGCCACCAAGACCTCTACTCTGGCGAGATGACAAAACACAATCCCTCGAATGTTCACGTGACAAAATAACTACTTTAGAGTCCATGCGAATCCCGACTCGTGTGTGAACACAAAACCAACCACGTACAAACATATGAGGACGTAAACTTGCAAGCTTCTGACTATGGTTCAGGCCGAAGCGGAAAGCCTGCAAGTTAGCCGCCGAAAACCAAAAGCTTCCAAAAGTAGTGTGGATGAAGGAGCCAAATAAATTCCCAATATCCCCCCCAAGCCTGGGAGACCAGCCCTTGCACCTGTGACCAGGTAAACTTTCCACACAGTCGTTAACGGACACGGCGGCTGTTGTTTACTGAAGACTCCCCACAGAGGAGACTAGCTGACCCATGTCTGCAACCGGTGAGTGGTACAAATGGCAAACATCTCTTGGAATCATTACTTATGCAGGAATGCCCTTGGGAGTCTTTGCACTTGTTTACACAGTCACGGCACAGTCCATTCATGACGGCTCCGAGTAAATGAGCCGCTTGCTACCAATTTGTCCCGGACGACGAAGCTTTGGGGCTCTACTACCCACAGTTACCTTGGGGCGTGTGTGCGTGTGATTCTGTGTGTGTGTGTGTGTGTGTGTGTGTGTAGGGTTATGGAAAAGAGGTTAACGCAGCACTGCTGTGCTGTTGGGAACCGACCTGGAACTACGGACACAGAAGTCCCAAGGGTATTAGGAAGCGCAGTGTCACGTTTGGAAATAAATGAGGCAATGTTTTTTTCAAGAGGAATGCCGTGGACTTTCACCTTTGAAATGGGCTGTTTATGTGCCCGAGGACGAGGACAGTGGTCAAAGTTAGCGGGCAACACCTCCCCCACAAAGCCGAAACCGAGACAGGAGGATGAACTCAAAGGCAAACTGAAGACAAAGTGAATCCGGCGTGAGTTTCACGGAACCGGCGCAACTTCATCTTCAGAGTGTAACTTCAAAGTCATCATACTTGGGGAATGACTCTTTTCAGTCTATTATTGGATTCTTTTACATGTTGCACCTGGTCGAGTGCAACGAGGCATTGTGGTTTCTGTTTACAGTCTCATTCCACACCTGTAAGCTCCAAGTGTAGCTGGCAGATAAGTGTAGTGGAGTAAAAAGTGCGATATCTCCCTCTGAAACGTAGCGGAGTGGCAGTATAATGTAGCATAAGCAAATTTACAGAAAAAGATATACGACAGCCGGGGAAAAGGTGGAAAATGATACCGACGGGGAAAAAAACCCCGAAACGTCTTTGAGGAACTGCTCTATTCTATTTTAATTCAATATATGCACATAAAAAAACAACACACCATCCATTTAGAATTTTAAACATCCACTGAATCCTCATTGAGTTTTATCTTCTGACTTTTCCCTTAAACTTACAAATTAACTGCAAACTGTTAGTGAAAAGTGACGCGACAAAGTGAGCGCTTCTTAATACACTTAGATTGTGGACTACATCACAGGTTCAAAGTCCTTTTTAAAGAATAACTTAATTCAAAGCTGCCATCAACTGGCAGCTTCTGGCATTTTTTAGTGTCACTTTACTTGGGTGTAGGTGCGGTTTCCCCTTTCAGGTCTCAGTTTGTGTGCACGCGAGTGAAAAAAGATGCAAAGAGGATTCAATTAAGCAGCAAAAATATTCAAGGCAAACGACTCCCCCTACAGTTGTCAGGTTTCCTCTCAGTGAAACAGTGAAAATGGAAGAAATGTGGTTAACAGTGAGGCAGAGCGACAGAGAGAGGGGAAAGAAAAAAAAAGGGGGGGGGGAGAGAAGAGAAGCGATGGGATAATTTAACAAGCTTCCTCCTAAACCACTCCAAAACCTCCAGAGTTTAATTGCTGGGAGGCAACATTATCCCTAGCAACACTGTGTCTGTCTCTTGGCTGGGATTCGGCGGGTACCTGCTGTATCCTCTCCCCACACAATGCAGCGCCCACTGAGCCATATAATCCTCTCAGGCCCTCCTCTTCTGGAGAACCACGTTCAATCCCGTCGTGACGCCAGAAAATCTCCTCTTCTCCATTTTTTTTTAGTTTTTTTGTCAGGGTACGTGCTTCAAATAAGCCCAATCAGTAGGCGCCATTATGCGCGCACAATGCCACGGGGAGCCGCGGAGGACGGGAAAAACAGAGCGGAAGAGTTAAATAAAAGGACGTTTGATTTGCTGCTGTGAAATTTGGGGCTACTTTCCATTCCCCTTGCGGAGCTTCCTGGAGCAGCCGTACTTCTGTTTATGTTTAAATGTGAATCAGTCAGACGGGCCGCTGGGTTCCTGCTGAATCATCCTACACTCCCATCAGGAAGCGCCGGGTTACTTTTGAACAGGCTGCCTTGTAGGAGGAAAAAAAAACACCCAAAAAAAAAAAAAAACAAGAACCTAACGCCACTTTCTTCCCGACTCCGCTTTCAAGTTGCCCTTGGAAAGAAGAATTACAACAATGGCTTTGATGCACCGCCCGACATGCTTCGAGATATTCTCCGTAAGTGCAGACACATAGATTATCATTCCAATGAGTCTGTTCTGATGTCTTATAAGCGTCTGCATATAGAAGAAGCTGACAAGGGGAAAGCATTTTCAACTCTGTGCCGAGAGACGTGGAAACTGTGGATCATTACGCTAAATGGCAAAAGGAGAAAAACTGTTTCTGCGATGTCCAGTGGTTTGTAACTTAAGTCAATATGGCATTTAGAGACCTGCTGAAACAGCTTTTAATTAGAAGATGAACATAATGAGAACGCACCGAGGCATTGTAGTGAAAAAGATTTCTACGTTTTATTAATTTTACTTTTAGGTCCTTTCAGTCCTTGTAAATGAGTTTCAGTACTTTTCATACGCGCGTAACAGTCCTTTGAGTTGTGTGAGAAGAAGACAAGTCTGGACTTATTTTTCTCCATACACCGATTCGTTTTCATCCTAAATTGTTAGAACACAAAGTAATTTTTCCTCCCCTTCTTATTGTCTCTGGTCATGATATATCTATAGCTTTCTATCTAGGTTTGAATATGTAATAAAGTATTTTCTATGTATATTTTCTATAAATATTTTGCAGCCATTTAGATTTTTGATAATCTGCATGCTTTTTTATATCGTCATGTTGTTAGTTTGCCTGATGAAGACCCAGTATGTGTGTGTGTGTGTATATATATACACACACACACGTATATCATCCTACCTGTCAGAGGTGCGAGGTGTTGGTGTCGGGGAAGGCAGAGCTCACTTGTTGCTGAAGCTGAGAGTGACGTCTAATGTCGTCCCCACCACACGCCAAGCTGTTACCGTAAGAAAGAAAAGAGCAGACGGTGTGTTGGTTCATTCAATAACATTTTATTTATATAGCACTATATATATATATATATGAAAATACTATTTCAGATGTCCTCTTCGTCATTGTCCCTTTACATTGGACTATGACAAACAGAAAGCGTTGTATCTGCTCTGTATCTCATCTTTTATCCCAACGACTAATAAGAACAGTACAGTTTAGGTAGTGAGTCCAAATCTTGCTTTCACACGCTAGAAAATTAACATTTAAAAAGATGATGCTGGGTCTCTCCGTGTTTTACGCGTCGCCCAAACAACCCGTGAAGAAACCAAAACCAGCAATGTGTTGAGTTCGTCTCTCAAAACCCTCCCCACCCGGTCTGCGGCTCTCAGCGCCAATCGTATTGGTTCCTGCTGAAAACATGTCGAAAACATGTAGCTGTTAAATCAAACGTTACTCAAACACGAGGAAATAAGTGCATTTCGTAGGGACTATTTTCAGCGGCGGATGAATCCACATTTGGTGCTCTAACAGCAGCGTGGCTCACTGATGCGTTCTTAATCGTTTTTGGAGCAACAATGGAGCTGAATGGAAGAAGATCCATCGGGCTGCGACACACACACACACACAGTTGGTTTTGGTCGTTTCATGGTATTTGTTGACAATAAGAACCCTGAAGTTCACTTATCGTACACTACAAAGAGAAAAACTTTGCAGCTCTGGAGAGGTTGCTAATGATGGGATGCGATATCTGCACCAAGTTCGGAGCGGTTGCACTTTAATGTCACTGCTCACATTCTTAAAAAAAAAAAAAACAACAAACAAAAAAAAATACCCAACAACTTGAAAGTCTTTTTCACTGCTGTAAGAAATATAATGATGAGGTGGAAGGTTAGCTCATAATCCACAACAGATAGTTAAGCTTGGCCACGCCGGCATCCAATCCTTATGAAAATTGAAACGGGCCTTGGCACGAGCACAGAATCCAATAAATCAAAACTGCGAGGGTTCCTCTCATTAGCAGTCGAGCCACGGAGGTTGTTCCTGAAATATTTGATCAAAAACGTGGTCAGCTGGCTCGACTCCCACCTGCTGCTTTATTTTCGAGGGACCTGTAGCATCACGGCGGCCGTAGTGTCGCCGCTGAGCGAGAGCCGTCAAATAAACACAATCGCCAACACGGCGAGCGATTCAAGAAACATTAGATTATATAAATTGTCAGTAACGAGGCACTGGGGGACGGCGTCTGTGAGCCGCAGAGGGCGGCCACAACATTCTGCTCCGCTGTCGAATGAAATGTGCGATTTAACAGCCTTAACGTGAGCAGGTACATACGGAGAGACAAGCAGAGGGTCCGAGAGGTCGCGGCGCCTCATGTAGAGGTCACACACACACACACACAACGATACACAAACACTGCTGACGTGGGGAAAACATGAAGACTTCTGAAGCACTGTGAAATGTATGAAGGAGCGGATGTGAGGGTCATTTTACTGAGCAGCACCATTAACATCGTTGCCCTTGTCTGAACTGGAGCTCAGATCAGTCACTCACACACACACACACAGAACATGTATGCACACGCACACACAGCAGCCTTTTCTCCTCTTTTTACATTTCTCCTTTTTCCGTCCTCAGAGAAGGAGATGTCGACATTTTAACTGCAGCGGCGAGGAGATGGCTTCCTTTCACCTTGACGGGCATATAATGAACATTTTTCATTTTGAGCTTAGCTTCACTTACAGAGTCAGTCAGCTATTTTCTCTTTGAACCTTTTTTTTTCCCCTCTCTCTCTCTCTCTCTCTCTCTCACTCTCTCCCACTTTCTGACATTTCCCTCTGTGGTTTTGCCAGGATGATCTTCACAGTAAATTTGCACCCCTTTTAAAGACATAGGATACATTTCTGTTGATTTGTTTTTTTTATCCCCCCCCCCCAAAGCGCTCGTTTCCACATAGGTCCCCCCCGTACAACACAAATTGGTCTCAATATGCTAATCACACCTGGTTCAATTAGAGCCCTGGTAGCCATGAAATCCATATCATTATTTACTCATTGTGTCTCCATTTTGTCAGAAAAAGAAAATACTGCATGTTGAAGGAAAAGTATTGGGAGGGGGGGGGGGGGGGTCAACTCAAACAAATAGGAAATCCATTTGATTTATTAAAAAGAGGCATTCCACCAATTTTATGCATAATGATCAATTTGCTCATCATGGTATTAGCCTGTGAAAACAGAGGATGAGGGGGGGAGAATCATAGGCTGCATACAGTGATACAGTGATCATGTGCAACAACCTGTGATGCTCTGTGTTCTGACTCCTTTCTGTCAGAACCAGCATCACCGTTTCAGCAGCTACAGAAGCTCTTCTGTTGGATCGGACCACACGGTCCAGCCTTCGCTCCCCACGACCATCAATGAGCCTTCGCTCCCCATGACCCTGTCTCCGGTTCAGCGGTTCTCCTTCCTTGGACCACTTCTGGTAGGTGCTGCCCCCTGCAGACCAGAACACCCCACAGGAGCTGCAGTGTTGGAGATGCTCTGACCCAGT
>JAVQJF010021831.1:0-27123 GCA_036023855.1 Gadopsis marmoratus
AATCCGAGTTGACACGTCGCCAAACGCCCGCCAGGGGCTCGACCGGTGCCAGTATGTCCCCGTGTACAGAGACTAAGCACAGAGCCATGCATCCGGATGCCACGCCCCCCCCCCCCCCCTTTTTCTACTCTTTTGCTTTCTTTTTAAAACTGCTGAAAAATCTGTAAAGTGACTCACCAGGGATAGAAAGGAAAAGAAGACAACACACACACCCCCTCCCACTTCTGCTCCCATCAGTTTTCGTGGAAGGGTGAGACAATATTGCACTCTGATGCGGAGGAGACGACAACTATACAGGGTCCTTGTGGTGAAGTGATAGAACAGACTATGATGCTGTTCTTGTTTTGAAGCCACCAAAGGAAAGCATTCCAGTCACCGGTGCCTGGACTAACTGGGCAACATCACCAGCAACGGGAAACTGCTCGGTTACCATCGCCACCAACGACGGAACTTTTTACAGTTTAATCTCCCCGAGACACTTGGATCATTTTGGAGGTTCCCATCGTGTGCAACATTTGTAATTGGAACTGCGCTCTTGCATTAACATCCGTTACTTACTAATCCTCTGAACTGTAGATGGGCCGTGTCATGCACATTTTTATCTTTTTAGCTATGTTTTGGTTTCTTATGTACTGGATTATCTGCTTGCATAAGGCCATTTGCTTTAATTTGCTTTGCCTTGATAACGACATGAACAAAAAAAGCTAACCATTACGTTGGGTTGTAAAATGGTCTTATGTTAAATGCAGTTTTAAAAATACAAGATGAGTGTTTATTGGGTCTCTGATGCATGGTCTCAATCATATTTCTAAGGCTCGTTGTTTTTGACTTCTACCAATGTTGGTAGACATCCCCAGATACAGAAAAGGAGCAGACTAGTTTAAACCGACTCGAACTGGGATTTTGTTTCCTGCTGATCACTAATTCACAGTAAACGGGGCCCTCTATAGTATAACGACTTGTATAGCACCATTCAGAAATGAAAAGCAGCTCAAAGTTGCTTTACAGTGGCATTATAAACAACATACTAGAATAATAAATATTACAAATAATACAACTCCACTGATTAGAAATGGTTCAGAAAAGTTGGGATAAAACGCAAATGAGCCGCTGTTCATGCGCCAGAGTATGAAATGTAAACACAAACTGGTTCAACTGCAGTGTTTGCGCTAAAGGTTGTATTTTTAAAACGTTTGCTTTTCGCCCAGAGTCTTTGTATTGCGTATTTTTCAATCCAAATTCATTTTTATTCGTTTTATGAACCCCTGGATTCTTTTGCGAACTAACAAAAACAATGAGCCTTACTTGCTTTGCAATGAGAGAAATACTGTCTGCCTATTTGTGAACACATTTTGGAGACACGTGGCCCATCACTGGAATCACTGGATAGCCCAGCATGTTGGTGTATTACTCCGTTTTTGGTCGTGTAATGTCCACAGCCTTTTATGTTAGTGGAAGTTTGAATTAATTATGTATAAGCGAAGAGGAAAAACTCAATTCCCACAGTTTGGGGGGTTGATTTCTAATAAGAATCTGCGATACAAGCACCCCTGTGTATGTAGTGGCGTCTCCGGCTGTTGAGGCCGTCTCCAAAGTCTGTTTACAGGATTAGAAAGCGGCATGTGCACTTTCCTTGCATACACAATCCTACCGCATTTCACATGATTTAACAGGAAAGTCTCACCTGCAGCAGCTGAGATATCTCAAAATATTTTACTTGAAGGTAACACTGCTAACCAGTGATTTACAGACTGTCCCATGAGTTGTGTTGCGTCGCGATTTAAGGCGTTTCTTAGTTGCGTGGAGCGTCAAATCCAAAAAACTGCCCCCCCCCATCCCCCCCATCAAGCACCGTGCAAAAGGATTGTAGCGTGTGACCAAATCAAAAGGACAGTGACTTCACAGTGAACAAAATGGATATTTTCATGATCATGGAATGCCATATTGCATTATTTTAGGTATGTATTGTCATGACATAATATGCTTTTTTTTTATGTTGCTTTTCATTAATTTTGTATTCACACTTTCTAAATGTCAGCACCAACTTGTATAATACAGTGCATTATGTTAGAGCTATTCAAATATTACATTTTTGGCAGCTGTTAATAAATGTGTTTCTGGTAATCTTTGATTTAATTTTTTTTCTCCTTTTTAACCGTTTTATTTGATTCTTGTGCAAAAAAACAATTATTACAAAGAAGAAGGTGGTCAGTGATAGAAAACTGACTAGTTGGGACACCGCAGTCGTCACAAATCCCTCCTAGGTGGCAGTTTCCAGGACTGATAAACATGGATGTCCCTTTGCTTGTCATAGTAGACCTCCTCGACCCTGAAGCGCTGCTTCAGCATGCCCAGGAAGTTCGCATCGCGCTTGTAGCGGATCTTGCAGGCCAGCAACACCACCGTGGCGTCAGAACACAGGTGCTCCAGAGTCTGCAGCAGTGGCACAAAGGTGTCCTCCAGGTAGACAATGTCTGCACCCAGCACCAGGTCAAATCCCCCGGCTGGGTAACGTTCAAGGCCCTCGCCCCAGGTCAGCTCGGACACCACCGCCGACCCCTGGGAGTCCGGGGGCAGGTTGGCCTTCACGTTGGCAGAGAGGAAGTCCAGGGCAGGCTCTCGGTCAGTGATGGTCACTCTGGCACCTAGAAAGGTAAGAATTTGGCGCGGATGCATTTTTTTAAAAGGCCAATAACACACCTCTCCCCCCGCCCCCGCCCCCGCCCCTCCCCTCCCCTCACAAGTCTTCTAATTGGACTGTAGTGCTAAACTCACCCAGCAGGGCTGCTACAATGCCCACCAGTCCGGTGCCAGCTCCCAGTTCAATGGCCCCCTTCCCCTTTAACTCCACCGTCTCCAGCTCCAGGTACATGCACATCACGACCGCCTGGAAGACATTGGATCGGATGAGTAGCAATGACTAACCGAACCGCAGTAACGTTGCCCCGCGGCGCTAACGTGCTCACGTACCGCATCCCACACGACTGCTGCGACCCCAAGCTTCTTCCAGTCCTGGGCGAGGCGGAGGTCGCGGTTGGCGAACCGAAACTGTGCCGATGAATTGTGCAGTTTCGAAAGCGCCGGTAGCGAGTTCTCCACATACGGAACCAGAGCCATGCTGCAAAATAAATGGAAACTACGTCATAGTCTACCCAGGGCCCCTCTGCGCACGCGCAGCGCGATTCTTCTTTGAGGTTTATAACAGTTGGCTGATTTACTGAGTCGTTACTGCCATCTTGTGCTGGGGTGAGGTATCACATTCAGTGTCCCATTCCTTCTTCTCATTCGTTCCGTCGTCTTTGTTTTCTCCGAAATATCACACAGTTTGTCTCCCTCGTCATTTCGGAACTGGCTACATGGTTGGTTTGTTTTTGTTTAACGTTTGTAGCGCTAGTTCAAGCATCTCTGCATTGTAAAACGTCCCCAGGGGCTCACCGGGCTTGCCTCACCGTTGAGCAATTTCAGCCAATCGTGTAGCAGCTTGGCTAAACCTGACCAATGGGGAAAGCCTGTGTTCATAATGGGCGCGTCCGCGAAGGTTTTTCTCAACGACTGCGTTTGCGTCATGACGGAGGGGGCGGTGCCTGCAGATTAAGCCAACCGGGCCTGTGAAGTTCATGGCACTTTGTAGCAATATGTTTTCCGCTCATGCTGTCGAAATAAAAGCAGATTAAATCGAATCATCACGTTTATTCGTGAGGTGAAACTATCGTACGAACAATGAAAAATCAACAAAATGAACAGAGAAAAGTACACATGTGTTTATCGTATAATATTTGCTCAAAACGTGACTTAACTCAATTTTCCATCCAATTCTTTCCTCTTGATGCTGACGTTTTGTCTTATTAGATTGTGCTGCTTTTGGAAGTTTCCATAGATATCTTCAAAGTGTTTGTTTCGTTTTTGCAGTTTGATTGTCTTTTTAGATTTTGCCAGCCACCATTTAGGCATACAGCTGTGCATCTTAAATCTCAGAACACGCACACTTTCCCACATTATTGTCTTTCGCAGTTGTACTGTAAAGTATACGTATATATTATGCTGACAGCATTTCACTTATGGTTGCTTTCTAAAGCGCTGGCTTTAAGTCATAGACTATATAGAGATGTTTGAAGATCTTAACTGTTTCTTCTGTTTTCTTTTAAATATGCAAATTTTACGTTTGCCATTTCTTATATCCTTTAATAAGCTATCTGCAGTTTGCTTTTTATTTGCTTTTAAATATTATTCTGTTAAAGTTTTATTTTTCTTAACTGCTTTTCTGCACCTGGTGCATTTAATAGCTTTGTTGTAAAGCACTTTGAACTGCATTTCTTGTATGAATGGTGCTATATGAATAAAGTTTATTATTATTATTAACACAATGGTGTGTGTTACATGTAGTTAGATACATCAATGTGTTGTGTGTGTTGTTGTGTACACACAATGTGTTAACTTGACTCCATTTAATATTTCATTAAACCACCGCACATCAAGTACGTAATTATGACTTTTAGTTTGAAAGGCACAACCGGAAGTTACCCCTGAACTTAACCGCTTCGGTGGATTTGACATCTAAGACGTTTGTCTTCTGCAAATGCGACGAGACAGAAGCTAACGTCGTTTGAGAATTCCAACAGTCGCTACCTTAACGCTTGCGTAGTCAACTAGAGCTTGTTTTTTTTTTTATCCATTTAGTGAATGTGTACGCTAGTCCGGTAGGAGAGCCTTCAATTGGCGACAGAGGCTTCCAACCGCGGTGAAATTGGATTGATCCATGCTACCGGGGAAGCCAGGAATGGATTGAGCTGCGGGAGCTAGCGTTAGCCGGGCTAGCCATGGAGGGGGACGGAGGCGCTTGTGACTTTGTGTTGTCGGCCTTTAATCATCTGCAAAACGAGGTGACAGTGTACGTTACTCGCCGCCCAGAGCTGCTGAGCGCCGCGCATGTGGCTCTTGTTGAAGTGCGCCAGCGCGACGCTGCGCACACGCCCTGAACATGTCGGCTGTCCTGCGCACCCTGTGGGCTGCCACCGCAATAGATCCCACAATACTCTGAAGCCGAACACACGAGGCTACACCTGGTCCCCGGTGCACTAAACGGGGGATTACGTGCAGGTTGTGTCTGAAGGTCAACACGGGTGTCGCGTGAGATTATCAAGCGCCACCAGCGATATTTAGATTAAGTGACTTGTTAGTCAGACCGGTAGGCGACCCCCCCCTCGGTTGCATGGGAAGCGGTGCCGGCTGCAGGAGGACTGTCGTAGGCCAGCGATGGGAGGTTCTGTGTCGTGCTGCATCTCCCCCGGAGACAGTCCCAAGATCCGCAGGAGAGAGGTGGAGCTGGACGAGTGTCCCATCACCACCACCGAGGACGTGAGCGAGGACACCGGGACCTACCTGCAGCACATCAGCGACAGGGAGCTGCCTGACGGTGGGTGACGGGGACCCCCCGAATGCCGTGAGTGTCCACAGTCTCTGCACCAAATCACCAAAATCACCTGTCGTACTTGTGCATCCCACAGAACTGGCCCAGGAGGCCAACCCGTCGGACCACCCGAGAGCCAGCACCCTCTTCCTCAACAAGTCGCAGACAGACGGTCAGCACATCTCTGTTAAAGACGCCGCCGTTTGATTCTGTCTCTGTCTCCCCCTCCTCATCTCCTCATCTCCCTGACTGCTGTTTTTGCTTGTTGTTCTCAGTTTCAGTGCGCGAGAAAAGGAAGAGCAACTACATGAATCATGTAAGTTTGCAGGTCTGCGCGCGCTTTGGTTGTGTGTGCGCACTGACAGTCGTTTTAACGTGACTGACTTTTTTTTTTTGTTTTAGTTTCAGTCTTGTTAGTCAGTGAGATGTGATATAGGCTTGCCCTCGCAAATGGCACAAAATCTCTCAATGTCTCTTTCGACTTGTGCTTGAACTGCCTTGATGGTTTAACCTGCAATCTTTCCCGTTTTTGTTTAACAGTTTGCGCTTTAAACACGATCCCGTCTTTTCTAGCAAATGTCCCCAGGGCTCCTGACGAAAAAGTACAGCTCCTGCTCGACAATATTCCTCGACGATAGCACGGTCAGCCAGCCCAACCTCAAGAGCACGATCAAATGGTGAGTGACTTTACCGCCGCAAAACGTCCACACGCCTCCACGGGGCCGCCCTGTTGCAGGCGGCGGCCACGCGACGAGCGAAGGCGTTCCTCCCTCGATCTTGTCACGCTCGCAACATAAATATCGTTTAAACTGTTCGGCTGGCAAGCTCACGGTGGAAGTTTGGCGTTCCAACGAACCAAATCACTCGCTGCAACAGACCTACATGTTGGCCGGTAAAATGCAGGATACGGGAAGCTCCTGTTTGCAAAAAAAAGAAGAAAAAAAAGAAAAGAATCCAATCCCCATCCAGTGCTTCACTGTTTGTCTGTGTCGATTTCTCTCTGTTGCAGTGTTGCATTGGCCATATACTATCACATAAAAAACAGGTAGGAAATGCTTGAAATATTGTCATAGATTTCACCTCTTGTTGGTGTTGTTGTACCGTTTTGCTTGTGCCCAGCACTAGTTTGGAAGCAAACTGACATTTGAATAGGGTTTTTTGTTTTGGGTTCATCAAAATCTTGGCATGATAGCAATGTTAAGAGACACACCTTAGCAAACGTGGCATTTTGTTGGCGGCCAATAGACAAGACAGGTAGAAAGTAATGGCATCATTGCAACATTGTTTATGGCCATTAGTTAGTGATTCAGGAAATAGAACATTTCATATTTTCCTTGGGGTTTTATCAACCTCTATCATAGCAACTCTTTGGCCTGCAGTTAGTCGGTCAGTCAGTATGTCAGTATGACGGCCAGTCAGTCATTATGTCAGTTAGTTGGTTGGTTAAATGGTTAGGAAACAGAGTAACGACCTCTGAGTTATTTCAACATCTTGGCATCGTAGCAGATGGGGCTTACAGAGGCCTTAAACGCTCATCAGGACCTAAATCCAATAGAAACGTCAGGCCGTGACAGGTAGTGAATCACTCTGCAGATCAGTGGAAGTTTCAGATCACATGTGTGGGCTTTGACCTCTAAGACCATTACGCCGCAGATGTGTTACAGATACGTGCTGGTTGTTTTGTGCAAAAAAAAAAATGGGCCAAAAATCACGAGGCACGCACATTTAACACTGGCTCGTTAATGTTCCGCTCCTGCAGAGATTCAAACCGCTCGCTGGATATATTCGATGAGAAGACGCACCCTCTGACGGTGAGTTGAGACGCTTGAGTACATGAAGCGGCCAATATTTACTGTCCGCTGATTGGCCAGTGATGGTGACCCCCCCCCCCTCCCCTCTGCCCAACAGCGAGAAAAGGTTCCAGATGACTACTCCGTGGTAGACCCAGAACACAAACTCATCTACCGCTTCATACGAACGCTCTTCAGCTCTGCACAGCTCACCGCTGAGTGCGCCATCGTCACTCTGGTACGTCCACAGCACCAGCGGTTACATGACTCTTAACGATCTCTGTCACTGTTATGTGTGTATACTGCCTGTGTGACCGGACGGCTGTGTGCTGCGTTAGATCTACCTGGAAAGGCTGTTGACGTACGCCGAGATGGACATCTGTCCTTGCAACTGGAAGCGAATTGTTCTCGGTGCCATCCTGCTGGCCTCCAAGGTCTGGGACGACCAGGCCGTGTGGAACGTCGACTACTGCCAGATCCTCAAAGATATCACAGTGGAGGACATGTGAGTGTCACTTTTCATCCTCAAAAAAATCACTTGGGGTGCAATGTTGACTTCTCTGACCGGCCGTCGCGCTTTGTCCCGTGTTCCGCAGGAACGAGATGGAGCGCCACTTCCTGGAGCTGCTCCAGTTCAACATCAACGTCCCAGCCAGCGTCTACGCCAAGTATTACTTTGACCTGCGCTCACTGGCCGACGACAACAGCCTCAATTTCCCTTTGGAGCCGCTGAGCAACAAACGAGCCCAGAAGCTGGAGGTGAGTCCGTCCAAGGCTGCGTTCGCACTGTAGGTCAGAGCGTCCGTTTGGTTTCTGTTCACTGAGCTCATGTTTTCTGTTAGCAAATGCAGTAAATGTCTGCTGGCAAATCTGCGTTATGCCTTGGCATCTCTCTTTGTTTTGTTGTAACCGTTTTGTGCTCGTGATTATGTCTCCAGGCCATCTCCCGGCTGTGCGAGGACAAGTACAAGGACCTGAGCAAGGTTGCTATGAGAAGGTCCGTCAGTGTGGACAACCTGGTTGGCTTCAAGAACTCTCAGGCTGTGCTGTCTTAGGTCTGCCACGGCCATCTTGGATCTGGCGAGGAGGTGGCGCAGCGGGCTTCGAGCGACGCTACAGGATGTGATGCCAGACACCCGTCGCCAAGAGACATTTCCAAAGTAGATTATGTTAATATCAGTAACTGAAAAGTTCCCTTGCAAAATGTTGACTTTGGGGAGGAACAAAAGAACACAAGTTTACCATACAATATCTCTAATATAATGAATCTCTATGTGTTCATTACAAAGAAGTTAAGCTATCTGCCTTTTTAAAGCATGGTAATTTGGTGAAATATTTTTGCAGATTGTGACATTTCTTTCAAATGGTGGACGTGTAACTTTGGAAGGAATCGGCATGAAAGTGCTTCCTGAAGTCACAGAAATTGAGGACCTCATCTTTTACTTGTTTTTTTTTTTTTTTTTTTACTTCACCCAATCTTTTGGGGAGTCATTTCTCCGGCTTTGGCCCTCTTCTCTCCTTTATTCACACGATGACAAACTGTCTTGAATTACCCTGTGGTGTAGTTCTGCACATGGACAAAGAGTAGACTTTGTTTTGCTTACTATGTAGGCCCCTATAGCTGTGAAATGTACCCGACTTTATTTAATTCAAATAAATTTCAGTCGCTGTTTAAAGTTGAGGCTGCTTAGGTGGGAAAACGTGTCGTGGTGGTTTTGTGTTTTGTGTGAGCCGCGAGGTCTTTTTGATGAATGTAGGTATAAAAACAACCACGACGGCTGAAACGAATGAATCGTGGTTTTACTACGATGCGAGATTAGTCACGAGTCACCTTGCTGTGTTTAAATCGAAAATGTCTTATAAAGTACAATGTGATACAGATCTTTTTCTATAAAAGTGGTCAGAAATCACATTTACTTCAAGATTATGCAATTTAGTTGACTTTTGTTGACGACTCCAATACCTCAATTCAGGGCATCTGATGATTCCAGTTCCTGTGTGCTTTTTTTCCCCTGCCTAATTCTAATATGTGCCAATAGATATGTTGTGGCTTGAGAAAAGTAGAGCTGGAAGGAATTGCATCCAAGTTGAACTCCTTTCAAAGCAAAAAGAACTCTTGCCCTTGTCTGGGCAGCACTGCTTAAAGAGAAATATCATTTCTTCTAGGCTGAATAATTTCGTAGAAAGGAAGAAATCGGCAGTTTTGAATGATTTTGACCGAACAACATATTTCTACCGAATTATGCACTGTGCTGGTACTTGCATTAATTTGGAAAAAGGCAGAATGGCACAGGCCTCGTTGTAATTTACAGGGAAAACAAAAGTGTACCTTTTAATAAAACCTGCAATTTATTTTGTAGCCACATGAGGGCAGTGGAAGCAAGTTATGAACACATCACTGGCAGCTCCACTTTTTCAGTTGATATGGCCAACTTGTTAGAAAACCAGTGCTTATTTAGGCTACCGAGCAACATTGGCCTTCATTCCATATTCAGTCTCTTGTAGTTCTGTTTTTGGTCCATTTTGCAGCTAAAGAGCCAAACTCTTTAGCTGCAAAATGCTCCACTGACTTCACCAGGGTCACAAAGTCTCAGTAATTTCCCCAAATAATAGTTTTAAGCAAACATTATTCAGACAGTAGTAAAAAGTGCATTTTTGAGTATATCTGATGTTGTTGTCATGCATCAATGAAGTGTATTGATTCTCAGGAGGTTTCCTGGTGTCGCTTCAGTTTGCTTCACGCGGACTCGTTGCAATCATCTATTGTGTTTGTCTCAATGTTAATATCTTCCAATACGTGCAGCGGAACACTGAAGCACCAAGCTTTTCCGTTGGTTGTTGTTTATTACGTGCAAGGACAGATGATAAAAGCAAAGAACATTAACTACATGCACAAATTTGAACTATTCACATATTCTTAATCTGTGACAACGTATCAACTTTATGTGAGGTGGTTTTTTTTTAAAGTTCATTTCATTTTTGGACTTTTCATTTAGAAAATAAAAAGCCTCCATCTGCAAATCCAAACTCACACTTGGCCACTATAAGGTTCTTATCTGTGAGCCAATCAGCACTTCGGAGGCACAAACGCGGACCAATCGTGTTTCGCTACTTTGTCATGTGACGTCCGCACCCGCCGTCAGCTGCGGGGAAAATGGAGCAGAAAAGTCATGTCACGCAACGCGAGAAAAGTCAGAAAAGACATGTCACGCAACGCGAGGCTTACGTTGCTGGTCTCCTGACGGACAGCAGTGACGCCAGGCAAGTTCAGTCTTCTTTTAAGCGTTTCACATCTTGCTGCTGCGTTTATTTGCATTGTTAGCTACCACGTTAGCCACCTAATGCTAGCGATTTGACGTTAGCTTGACGTTAAGGGTCGTCAGAAAGCGTTGCGTTTTATTTTCTCAAACATGTATGCGCTCTTGTTACGACACCAATGTGATGTTTTCAGATAACGAGAGAACTGTTTTGTGTTCCTTGAAAGTCACTGCTTCCTTTCGTGTCTTGCAAGGTGGAACCTTCTAATTCCAAGCAGAAAGCGAGTTCTTAGAATTAGGAAGGTTTCTATCTGCATGTGACCTGTTCCAAAAACACCCCATTTACAAATTTGATAGGATTTTGATATTGTGAAGTTAGAAAACATTTAGGGTGTCGTGTCATTTTCATGTATGAAAAGAGACTCGTTCCACGTGTAATTTTTGCTATTGGGAACACAAGAAGCCACAAGATGCTCGATATCTCAAAACTGTGCAGGACGTAGATGGAACCTTATAATTCTAAGGTGGCGATTTGTCTATTTACACAGGGTGCATTGAAGATTGAAAAAATGTGTGAAGTCCTACCTGCACAGCCCTGAGCAACATTTTCCTGCATTACAGATCATTATTTTACACACATGATGCAGTTGTCAGGTTACCTAAGAGTCGGCATGAATGATTCGTTTGCCACGTGGATTTCTTTTCCCCTGGTGTTTTAGCACATTTCCTCTATTTTAGTCAGCTGAAGATAGAAAAGAAAGAACATGGAATATTCACTGTATAAAAGCCACCAATAGAATCTTCGGCGTTGACATCGAATCATTCATGGCCCCTCCTCCCCACTGCTTCCGTTACATCCTCCGACTGCAAAAGGTGTTCCGTCCTTAAACATGGGGGGGAAATGCAACATTTGTTCGTATTGCCTTCTCTCGTGCGTGAGCAAACCCTGATGTGTGGACGGCTGCTGGCGCCTAGCACAGTTCTGTCTTTTGCGTCCCAGGCGACTTTGGCTCCAATGGCCGTAGACCGCCACATTTTCGTGTGTCACGCATCTGCTACCTCAGGATGGTCAATACCTGCAGTATTCACATTAGCACGGGAGTCATTTGGCTGGTCAGTGGGGCGGTGAGCTTTCGTGGAGGGTTTAGCGCTGAGCCAGATTCAGTTTTGCTGCCATCAGCAGACCAGCGGGCTTCTGCGCAATGCTTTTACCATCAAGGAGCACATCACATTTTCCCGAGAAGAGGGCACGCTTGTGTTTGGGCCCCCATCTGTCATAACAGCTTTTTGCGTGTTGGCCATCTGCTACTGCTATGGGCGCATGTATCATGCAGCGCTTGGGGTGAGCATGGTGGCTCTTAAGCAACCACCCAGCCAACCGCGCTGTGGGATTCTACTTTTTAATGTTTTTGCTGCAGCTGGCACTGAACCTAGTTTTCTTTTGTCGCCCTCACAGATGACGGGAAAGAGAAAGGCATCCTCCTGCGGGGCAATCAGTGACTACTCTTTTCTGCAGCCATCGGAAATGCAAGCGTCCAGTCAAGGCAGAGTTTTGTCAGAGCAGGAGGCGCTGATATGATAGGAGATCACACAGGTCAGGTGGAGCACAAAAGGCATTCGGGGAGGGAGACTACACCTTCACCTCTACATAGCTGTGTTTCTATTCCTTCTGTTTCTGAGGACCTATGTGTTTGATAGTTGTTCTGTAGATACACACATACACACCTGTTGTAAACCACACTTTTTTACTGTATGTGATATGACAAAGATACCATTGCAGCAGAAGTGCGCTGTCTGTAATTATTTGCCCCTTAAAATACAGTCTTTTTACAAATTTTCTAACCTCAAATAGGAGGAATGTTTTAGCCCCATTTCCCCTTCTTTTAGTTTCAAAGCCGAGCAAAGCCGCAAGGTTGCCAGTTGCAGATTTGTAGTACCCGTCTGTGGCCACAGAGTGGCAGTGCTGCAGCGTGTAAAACATCTGGCTTTCACTGCAGGTGTGAGATTAGTCCATGTGTTAATGCGACATCCCCCCCCCCCCCCCCAGACTCTCCCGAGCTCTGGTGCAGCTCCCTTGCATCATTGCCAGACTTGGAGAATGGAGACAGACACAAAACGAGGCCTGTTTCATCTGAGCTTTTCAGATGTCGACTCAAATCCTGAGGGTGGTGAATGACATGTTAGATGTGATCTTTCGTTTTAAAGGAATAGTCTTATTTGAAGCTAACATTTCTGATGGGTGAAAAAGAGATGATGTAAAAGTCCCTTTTTAATTCCATGATCCTACTGAAATATGTTGTTGATGGGTTTTCCTAAACCTACTTGAGTGTGTACCACCCTCAGTGTAATCAATACTGGAATCGTGTAAAGCTCATATCATAGTGCTGGTACACGAAAACTGTCATCATCTGAAATTAATAGTGTGTGTGCATGTACACCTCTGGCTGTGTGTGTGTGTGTGTGTGTGTGTGTGTATCCTGTAGGGATCACAGTGCCAGCGCAGCTTCATTAATCTCTCCGCATCATGGGACTTGTCTGAACTCTAAAAGAGGGCTAGAGAGAACAAGCTGCCCCCCCGGGGAGCCACTCCGTTTACCCTCCACACACTCAGGTCACTTCTCATATCACACACTCGTCAACCATACAATGTCAAACCCTCCTGAATACACAGAGCTGCTGCTCTGCACGGAAGGAGGTGTGTGATGTATGCGTGTTTGCATCTTTGTGTTTATCGATGCACGAAGAGTGATGGAAGGTGAGAGGAGTCCATTAGACAGTGAGACTTCTTTGGCAATATGTGGAGCATACTGAATGTGTTGATGCATGATTTCTGCAGCCCCGTATGCAACAAACTGCGATGCTCTGTGTGTTCCGACACCTTTTCTATCAGAACCAGCATTCACTTGTTCAGCAGTTTCTGTTGGATCGGACCACACGGGCCAGCCTTCGCTCACCAAGCGCATCAGTGAGCCTTGGCCGCCCACGACCCTGTCGCCGGTTCACTGGTTCTCCTTCCTTGGACCACTTTTGGTAGGTACTGACCACTGCAGCCCGGGAACACCCCACAAGAGCTGCAGTGTTGGAGATGCTCTGATCCAGTCGCCCATTTTTCCTGCTTCAACACATCAACTTGGAGGACGAACTGTGCACTTGCTGCCTAATATATTCCCCCCCCCCCACTGACAGGTGCCATGGTAACCAGATAATCAATGTTCTTCACTCCACCTGTCAGTGGTCATGAAGTTATGGCTGATCGGCATCAGATTCACGCTATGCAGAGTAAAACAGGTTAGAGGTAGATCACCATGATTATATCAGGATGATATTTGCCTTTTTAATAGAAACTGAATATCCTTCCTTAAAAACAGTCTAAGGAAATGTATGATTGTCTTTAACAGCTTTGAACATGATGGCTGACAAAGTGGGACTCAGAGGAGTACATCAGTAGCTGTACTAACCCTGGAATCAGTCGTGGTCCAATCAAATCTAATCAAATCACCTGTTTTCCTTCTCTTTATAAAGCATTGCACTCCGCACCACAGACGGAACAGCAGAAAAGTGCTATCCCCGAGTGGAAGATTAATGAGAAAATAAGTGGCACTTTTAATTAAATTAGCCTGAGAGGACGTAGCAGGTTTGGCTTCCACGCTGCTCTGATCCACCGGTTAGTCTCCACCGGTCTGTTTGAATCGACTACATCTGACTATCCTCAGGTTGCTTTCGGACTGCCGTGTACGTGGGAAGTTCATTTAGGCATGTTGTGGTCAGGTTAGATCCAAGACCTCTATGTTTCAGATGCTTTTCTACCTTTTGGTTTTGCACCGAAATGGTCAAATTTACACCTAAGAGGTGCAGGGCACCAAAAAGTAAAAATAAAAACGTGTGTGAATTTGCTCAAGGTTTTAGTTTTGTGCGTGTCGATACCCGGGTTTCTGATCCAACCTCCTACCATCTCATGGCACGGCTTTCATCTCAACTTTGCCGCCCCACTGTTGCTACTGCTGAGCTGGCACAAAATTGGTGGCTCACTGCTGCTGGTTCGTCTCTCCTGTAATGAGCTTGGTGTAAGATTTAAACCTTGTTTTGCGCCCCTGGCTCCTGGCATCGGGAAAACATACCAGGACGGCCAGTCTGTCAGTGTTAAACCAGACATTAGGCAAAATGCCAGCTGCAAACTTGGTCCAAAGAGGGCCAAGCGTACTTCGACCTTTAATTGGAGTAGGAGGGAAGGGAAGGAACCTCGCTGCAGGCTTCAACATTCAACTAGTCAGTAGAGGACACGATGTGAATTATAGTGCTTGTAGTTGTGCTGTTACATGGACCTCTATGGTTGAAGATGTTACATATGACTGAGCTTCTGTGCTGCGCTGGCTGGTAAGAGTCAGGACTCCTTTTCACTATGGCTCTCATCAAAAACACAAAACTGCTTATCCACACAGTATACACATTTTCATTTGTACAGCAAAGGGCAAAATGTTGGCTGTGCTGAAGCAGGGTCATTTTGTTTAGTTTTTTTTTTCCCTGCAATTTCAATTGCCCTGAGTTTAGCTTTTTATGGCGCAGAGCGTGCAATATGCAGTCATGCAGTGTTCTCTAGCCCGTGACGTGTAATAGCAGTAAACGCTACACTGATGGTATTATGTTTTGGAAGTCGCAAGAAGGTGCAAAATGCTCTCCGCTGCCATTCCATCAGCCAAAAGAATGTATCGACTGCAACGATTCGTTGCTAAGAGCATATTCTCCATTTAATTTTCTCTTATCGTTAGCTGCATAGCTGTCCGTTGCCAAGGTCACTCACAGATTTTAGTCGTTGCAAGCTTTAACATGACTTGAGGTCAGCCATACAGACAAACGTGTAGACAAAAGGTTTTATATTTTGAAGGGAAAAAAAACCCCAACCTGCTCGTGACCCCAAAAGAAAAAATCTCTTGCATTATTCCAGTTGCCACTAAAGGTTAATTTGTGGTCACTATGGCCCTGTCAGAGTTACACTCGGCATTAAATTATAATGTAACCTTGCCTTTTAGAAAAATGTGGTTCTTTTGAGTTCTGTGAGGTCAAACATTAGCCCCGTTCGTCTGTGATCGTGGGAGCGCTAATTGACATCCAAATGCCTTCCGGGTATTTTTGCTTCTTTCTTGTTCCAGTATGAGATAAAGTCCAACTGGACAAGAGGTGTGAACAGAGAGTTACTAAGGGAGGAGGCTTTGGGGGCGGCAGAGGGCCCGTGGTCCCTCGGCGATTGGCGGAGCCGGCGTTTTAATGTTCCTCTGCGCGCTGTGATCAGCAGATGCATCAGAGTGATGATGACGCACTGAGTAGAACAAAACTGTGTTTAATGGACTAGAGGGCCGGCTGCTGTGCGGCGCTGGCACAGAACAGAGAGGGGAGGTGACGGGGGGTGAGGTTTGTGTGGTTGAGAGAGAGAGAGGGATAAGTGCAAGATGTGTTTTTTTATATATATTTGTGTTAATCATTATCAGTTTATTCCTCGCGGAGAGACTATTTATCCCGTGAAAACAAGTTGCACTGTATGAGTGGAGGAACTTTCCGAAGTCTGAAATAAACCCCTTGTAACGTTATGATGTTGAGGGTTATCGCAGAACATTTTTAATTGAAAAGCAAGGAGTTTCAAGCGTGGGTGTATACCAGGCAGGGAGGGGTCTAACGAAAGACTCCGTCAAGTTGCATTATGGGAAGTGTAGGAGCCTTTGTCAAACATGGTGACAAATATTTGCTGCAAATGAGCCAATCAACATGACTCTCTGCCGTTACTATGCACCGTAACTTCATGCAGATTTGGAAGAAGATGTAGCTTAGAATTTTGTGAAATAGTTTAGATCACTGAAATAAAACATTTAAAGGATTTTTGCAGCCACAGTGGTTAATCACTTTTATGAGTACATTTCTTGAATTGAGCCAATTTGCTAGAGGAAAAGTCAGGGGATCACCAAAGTCAGTAGGCTTCATCCTCGTGGGACAAGGAATGTCTGTACAATTGTTCACGGCAATCCATCCAATATTTATTGAGGTATTTCAGTCTGGAACAAAGTGGTGGGACGACTGACTGACAGGCTGGAGTGGCTTATTTCACAACATTAATGCACGCTACATTTATTGCACTAAATATAGCTAAAAACTCAACTTCATCTGTGGTCCCTGGGCAGGGGCCACCAATGGCTTTGGGAAGACCATAAAGCTGACTGCAGAACAGCATCAAAGTCAGAATGGATCTATTGTTGACCTTCATGATCAAGTAACTGTACAATAGCCTGACTCCTCAGCCAAGAGACTTTAATAAAGCTAATGGGGCAAAAGAGAGGAGAGGGAATGGGGGGGGGGGGGGAGACCAAAGGTTCCCTGTCCAATCTTCTTTGGGAGTATAGGCCACATGTATGTGACATTTCATTATCCACGTCTGCCTTTACACAAGCTCTCCCATCTCTCTGCTGCTCTGTTCCTCTCCCACCCTCTCTTCTTTCATGTCTGTTTAATCCTCTTTTGTATGACTCGGTCATAGTCTCTGCCTTTTAATCGGGATAATTAGGCTTAGACGTCTCCCTTGCGCTTCCTTTCCTGCAGAAGATGGTGGAATACCTAAAACATGCTCCTATCATTGAAGGCTGATCATCTAAAAAATATCTAAAGGCTATGTTTTTGTGACAGTGGGGAATGTTGAAGGTAAGGCAATGAGGTTTCCCCTTAGATTGTCCCGGGGGGGAAAATCCTTTTTAGTGACAGCGTCATGCTTTACAGTAGGAAATGAGATGAGGATACAAGGCTGGATCACAGGGTCCTGCTTAGCTTTCCTTAACTTCTGCCCTTGTCTCTTCTCATTGTCTCTCCTGTTCCTGACACACAGATGACCTTGACTCATTAGTAGTAAATTAGGTCAATAGTTTTAGAAATGTCCAGAATATCTGTCTATTCAAATACACAGGCTCGTTTCTGCGAAAATATCTTCTGGAAGACAATGGGGGACGTTCCCAAGAAGGCCGACGTTATCAGCATCCAGATGAGAGCGAAGAAGAGAAGCTCACGCTGCAGCGTAATGTGTCCCGATTTTTTATTTCTGTTCATCAGAAAATTATCATCTTGTGAAACAGTTTGAACAGCAACAAAAGCTGCTAACAGATTTTTCAAATTAACCAAAATCATACACTCAAATTATGCTTTTAGGAAGAGAATGAAAGATTCGACCGCGTTCAATTTGATTCCAGAAAGGGAAATTTAATCACCATGTTCACAGAAAAACAATCCCTATGTTGCTGTAGATGAAATTAAGTTTGCTAAAGTAAAAAAACCTTTTATTATTACATTTTATTATTATTTTTTGCAGTGCAGAATTGCCGAACACGTCCACTGCGCAGTAGCCGCAGTAACAGTCAACAGGATTAGGCATGGCTTACATAAACATCTCCCATGGCAACAGCGTACCTGCGCCAGGCAGCGACAGGAGCCGTCGCTGGGAAACATCGAGTGTCAGCTGGCTTCGATGCATGCTGTTTACGGCCATGTGTTTCCTGTATCCTTCAGCCACCTTTTGAGCGTTTAAATTTTGTTTTATAGCCTGCAACCATCAATTTTGGTCTCTAAATAGTTATCCTGCAATTTGACTCATTAATATTTGATATGGTTTGTACGTTTTTGTGCAATTTTGCAAATGTCTTTGCATGTTTTAGTCGCTTCTGCACAGTCTGTGCGTGACTTTGTGTGTGTGTGTACGTCAATGTTTTGTGGCCTGCCAGTGTTATGACACTTTTGGTAGCGACGCCTGAAGTTGTGTCCCACTGGATACACTAGGCCTTTAGAAAACGCTTCATTTCCCCTAATTCCCGCAGGAGAGACGCATTGCTCACTGCCTGTCATGGCTATGGCGCTGAAGGAGCGTAGAGGTCTAAAGCGTAGAGTTTGGTGGACTTGTTGGGTCTTCTGATTTCACAATGCCTGACAAAAACATAAATGTGTCAGGGCAAATAATGGCAACGAGCAAAAGCAGAGAAACGGAGGATATAAGGTCCCGTGGAAAGATAGTGGTATGGCGGTTTTTTTTTCTGTGTGAAACATAACGGGCGGAAGGGCTTAGTATAGGGATTTCACATTTACAGTGAGAAATGTGTGCTGCTATATGTCAACTGCTATAGTGGACCAGCACCCAGGGACGGTAACAAGGTAACAAAATGGAAGAGGTCTGTCTCATGTTCATGGGACCTTTAACACCTTTTTTCTCTTTCACAGTGCCCGTCATTCCTTGTAATCGTCTCGTTCCTTCTCTTCTCCGCTGTTAATTTAAACCCTTCCCTCCGCTCGCTCTCTGTGTGTCGCCGTGTCCGTTTCTCTGCCTGCTTTGCTCTGTCCTTTCCCATTTGTCCCTCCCCGTCTCCTCTCTGCCTCTCGACTGAGATAAGGAGATTTGGAAGGAAGGGAACTGCTTCAGTACCCGACGAGAGGCAAGCGTTTTGCCTGTGCTCATTTCCTTCTGTCCATTTCCAGACGGTTCTTATTTGCTTAGGAAGCAGGCTGAGTGCAGTGCCACTATGTGCATTTAATGTCACTCATTGTGACAGTTTAGTATGTTGAGTTTAGTATTTTGCACCTTTTTCATTCAAGACCACAGTGTACTTGCTGTGGAAACAAGTTGGAGCTCTCTATGTGTGTCCAGACAACATATTTGAGGAAAACAGGCTTTGTAATCACTGTGTAGTTGCACAAGCCTACTGCGAAAAATGAGTCTTTAATCTAGAGATCTTTACTCAGCAGCCCCAGCCACCTTTAATTGGTCTATAAAACAATTAGATTTAAATTGCTTGTGAAAACGCAAACCTATTTGAGTCCAATATTCCTGTCCACCATTTCACATTTAACTCGTTTTTTTTTAAATAAATCCACACCTGAAAGTTTGGTTTCTGACAGACTACTTGGACCATTTGTCTTATCAAACAGCTTCTGAGCCCTCCAATTTCCAAAGGACTCATTGTCACGTTATCACTGCAAAAATACTCTTGATTGTGGTTTTTAGTTTCTGTCGCACCGATTTCCAACTTCCCTTAACCTTAATGCAACCCGCAACCCCACCAGGAGTGTAAATGTGTGAACGTTATAAAGCAGCTGTAAGCAGAAGTATGCACAGATCTGTATCTTCAGCTACATATGAAGAGCATAGAGATATGCACCTCGCACGTCTCCCAAATCTCAACTATGTATTGCGTTGAGGGCACAGGCATCAAGCAAGCTGATTGGTTGATTCAACTCCTGTCGGGAGGCAGGTTCGAAAAAGGAGACAAAAACAAACTTAAACACACTGCACACAGATATTACAGAAACAGCCAGGCACATGTATCTGTTTGACACCATTGCACATTTGCTTAGGTGCAGCCCTGGGGAGCTTAATCCCAGTTTGAAGCCACAGTAGCACGCGTTATTGGACTTCAGAATTGTTTAAATTGGTATTTTTCATTGCTGGAGAAACGCCTTATTGCTCCTCTGAAACAAAGGGTCTGCACTTGTTAAGGTTTAGTTCATAGCGGCTAAGAATTAGCAAGAACTCTGTTGCCAAGAACATAGGATCACATTGTTGATTTTCGTCTCTAAAGCCCAATAAGTCTACGCCAGATTGGCCCGGACTGCTGTCTGCATCTTCCCGCTGCACAGTTATTGCTGGGATTAAAGCGTTTTCTCGCGCTGCTCTTCTCTGCCTGGCCTCGTGCAATCTGAAATGCATATTCTGCGATTATCCAGAAGACGGTCGCTCTACTCTGTGTCCTCTCCCTCTGGCTTCATGGTCATTTGCTGTCATCTGTACCCTCGGCACTGCAAATTGCTCGTATCCTGCTATCGCGCTGCTGAGGCTTGCTTTACGGGTGAACTGGATTGCAGCGGACTGTCACTTTTCCTCACAGTACAACAGCGTCTCAGCAGTCGATATTCAAACCAAAGGCTGTGATTGGTGATAAATGTATATAATTGGACTAAGTAAGGGCCAGCAGTCTTCCTATCGATTTCTTGGCTCATTTAGGGAATTAAGGGGTCTGCAAATTCCTAAGCACAGCAGACAGGACTTGGGGATTAAATGGAGAAGGTCCCATCTTTCAGGAAGCAAAACCCGCTTTCCTGCATGTGCTTACAGTTATTTGTAGAAAGTCTCGTGAGCAATATGCTGACCAGCTGCAATAAGTGATCCAATTTAATATTTTTGACCCATTTTACGCTACCTGAGGGAGAAAACCCAACATGCTTTTTCCTATTTGTCACGGTTAAATGTTTCCTTTGTGCTGCACCACTCAGAATAAATCAATCACAGCTGAAATGTGTCTCACTGACGTTGTTGTTTCTGTCCTATTTATTGTTCCCGCCACATCTGAAGGGGCAGTTTATGATCTGAACACCGCGTTCACCTTGAGATGTCTCCCCTGGCACTGGTGTGTTTGTCGACCACGGGGGGGTCTTTAACCTACATAGGTAGCTACATTGGCGGGGCTAAAAACACGCCACAAACCCTACTGGAAAACAGCCAAGTCAGCAGCGGGACATGAGCTATTAGCTGGATGTTCGGACAAAAGGGGGGGTGGATAGCTTCCCTCAGGCTTCTTCCAGGCTTGTCCCAAATAAAAATAGCCACAATACACTATCCTGCTGCCGTGTTCCTGGCACACATCCTGTGATGACAAGAAGGAGGACAATGAATTAGATCTTGCGCATGCTGGATCAGAAACATTTCAACACCAAAACCGCATTGAAAATGAGATTGATCGGTTATTTCTTATTGTTTGCTTCTTTGCACATTTGTGTTCATTGTATTGCTCTGTGCTTGCTTGCTTTGCTTGGGGGGGGTCAGTGGTTTCAAAATAATAAATAAATGGGTCTAATTGTGACGAAACTTAACATTTGTGGTCTAAACGGCTCTTTGATTTTGTGTAATATATTGTGTTTTATGACATTTTAAGAAGTGTGCGTATGGGCCTCTGTTTAGCTCTCTCTGTCTGTGAAAATGTGGCATCAATCCTGATAAATGTGTTTCCTTCAATGGCAATTGTCATCCTACGGTGCCTTCTATATTTCAGTTTTTGTCAGTTTCACAAAAGCCAAACAATAATCTAACTTTCCCGCTTGCTTATTGCTCGAGGAGGTGGAAGCTGCATAGTGCAGATGATTTAAAGGAACAGACTGGAGAGTCAGGGGTCGATTCCAATTTGGCCTCGTACTGCAGCTGATTGCGACGATAACGGTGCTGTTGAGTTGCATTAGGCTGCTGTCGTCTGGCTGATACCTGATTGCAGCTTATCTGGGAGCATTTACATCAAGACAGTAAAACCGACAAAAGACCACATGGAATTCTAGATAATGACAATTATGTGGTAGCTTATAAATCAAATCTATCAGGATTAGAATGAAAATGCAAATACTTTACAATGGTAAAGCTAGATAACAAAATTTCTTTTTTCTGTTTTGTGAAAGTGAAAACATCAATGTGTAAGAGAAGTGGAAGCTAATATTGTGATGCTTAATTCCAAGTTCCTACCTCTGGTTCTTGACCCATGACAAATGTAACCATTTAAGACATATAATTTACATAATCAAGTGCATAAATAAATAAGTGAATAAAATAATAATCCTTGTTTATTGCAAGTAGTATCTTATTTTGCTGAGCTTTCAGACCACGGTGACGGCAAACCCCCAAACGTTTCTGGAGGAGGAAAGGAGAAAAAAGGCGAGTCAAAAAAATGATTGCCCATACTGTCGAACTGCTAAAACAACATCCGGATTGTAATAATCTGGATTTGTCCGACTACGCCTCCAATCTTTTGAGTTGCAAATTTCCAAATAATAAGTAAAGTGAGCACAAATTGATTATGTAGTTGCCATTGTCCGGAGAGTGTAGGTCTACTTCACTGTCAATAGCAGCAGCAGCATCATCATCATCATCACCCCCCCGTCCCTCCTGTCTTTCCTTCACCCTAGGGGTCGGGAGACAGGTTGGACGACACTGTGCGTTTGTGTGTGTGTATTCGGGGGAGGGGAGATATCTGTGGATAACTGAGTCTCCCTTGGCAGCAGGCCCCGGAAGTGTCACCGCTCATAGACTTCCACTCTTAAGCGCATCTAAGTGCTTCCCTGTCCCTGCACATAATCTGCTCCTGCTAAAGATGAACCTGTCACCTGGAGGATTTTCCAAGCAGAGATGGACTCCATACTCCATGTGAGCATAGTACAACAGGATCTTTACCCTTACCTTTTCTCCAAGTGGCTTTCCAGAGCGCCATTTATTTTAAGGACTAATGATTATAAATAAAATCAAACTTGGCTTCAAACGGTTGGTTCAAATGCCGACTCATTTGGGGATCCAGTGGTCCAGTGTCATTAAGAATTCCTGATAAAAGCACCTTCACTTAATGGACTGAATCATTGATCACAGGCCATAAGGGTCACCTCTGTCTCTGCAGTGCTTTCTCTTGGATTAGATGTGATGAAGAGGGACATTTCTGAAACAACAAGGTGTCGCCACTATTATGTATTATTATATATTGGGTATGGCACCCTGCACCCGTGAGTCAGGACTGGCATGCCTGCAGTGCAAGGACATGGGAGGTTGTATTCTCAGTATATGTTGATGTCCCATGTATGTGTTTCAGAGTTTGGGATTTACACTTTCACCAGAAACGATATTCAAACCAACAACTCATTTAATCTTATCATTTTAAAAAGTGGAAAAATAAAAATTCAAATTAGGAAAGAAGGCAGAAACTGTAACTTTTTTGTTGTGAGGAGGGAGGCCAATACAGAGGCAGGAAGGGAAAGAAATAAAACAAAGGAGCCGAAATGGAGGAGAGGAGAAAGAAGGGAATCCTATAAGGGCGAGTGGGAGAGAAATGGAAGGCAGATGAGTCTACGTGTTAGTGAATGATGAGGTGTGTGATGGGACCTAATCTGCTGTCTGCTCAGTACAGTGCACACTCTGTGCTCTGAATGTGAATGGGATGCTGGTGCAGAAAACTAAACTCTGCACCTCCTTCTGCTTCTTGTCTCTCTTGCAGCTTGGGTACCAGGCCAACCAGCTGTCAATCACATCCACGACCAGTCAGTCTCCATCGCAGGCCTGCAAACTCTGGCGGTGAGCTTTAATTTTACTTTTGCTTGTATGCCAATTTCCTAGCAACATGCTGCATCATCTCCTGCAGTGATTCCTTGCTCAAGCGCATTTTAAAGAAAAGGTTTGACATTTTGGGAAATGCACTCATTCACTGTGTTGCCTCGAGGTAGATGAGAAGATTGGTACCGCGCTCACGTTTGTACGCCAAGTATCGCCAGCAGCCGGCTAACTTAGCTTAGCATTGAGACTGGAAACAGCAGGAAACAGCTAGCTGTCCAAAGACACGTGTAAAAACATCAATTTGCTGTTGCACAAGAAGACGAGTAACTTCCTGGAGTCTCCGCTGATTACCTTGCAACTGGCCCTGACCAAGAAATAACTTGGCACATAAGCCACCAAAAAAATATGAATTGCCGTTAGTACACTTGGGGTTTGTATGGATTAAACAAATTATATACAACATGTTTATTAGTGAGATTAAGAGGGGGATGAGTGGTATCAATCTTCTCATCTCACTCTCAGCAAGAAAGCAAATGAACGTATTTCCCAAAATGACAAACTGTTCCTTTAAATACAGTGGGGACAGCATTCAGTGTTCCCACTCAAGCATGCTGACGGGGGAAAATTGCTGTAGTAGTAGTAGTAGTAGTAGTAGCCATTTATAAGTCCCAGAATGGAAATTACTTTACAGAACCCATCTGCAGTAGCACAAAAACACTTGAAATAGAAAATGCACAACCTCCAACGGGTGAATGTATCAGATAGTCAGAAATACCTCAATATTTGCCTATAATCTCATCAAACTGGGAACAAATGATTCAAATCACTCCTTTGAATCAACAAGGGCCTTGATAGAAAAGATTACCTGTATGTATAAAACATTCATGGCAATTCTTGTTGTGAAAAGCATTAACTCTAATTAGATTTACTCAGATTGTGTTTGCGCGTGATGAAACATTTACATAACCTTGCTCTGGGCAAATGGAAACACAGGTAGATGTGATAGTGCAGGTGAGGCTTTAGACCCGGAGAAAGGGTCATTGTAAGTACTCGTCGAATCAAAATTACAACATTAAACAGCATTATGGGACAGGATTTTATATACGAATATGATAGTGAAAATTTCAAACGGCACATATATTTGGATAGAAGGGACATAGCTAACATGTGATAAAAAATGAAAACCTTTGGTGCAATAGAGGATATGTCGTCAGCTAATATTGCAAAGTGCCTGTTTTTGTGCACTTGGTGAAAAATGATAGATTCTGATCCCGCTGAAGATGGCAGGGGAAAGTCATTGAGGGAGAAGGGTTTTTTTGGCAGCCTGCACTTTTTCACAGGGTTTCCAGTCAAACAGATAGGCAGTGTGACAGGCCAGTCAATAGAAGTCAGCGGTGATTATGCAAGTTGGTTATGCCTAATGAGAAAGGTCAGTGCATTGCCAAGAGAGTGGGACACAAGCCCAGTCTCACACTGACATCTACAGTAAACAGTGCTGTAGAATACTGTGCAGTACAAAAACATATTCCTCTTTGCTTTGTGCTGCGGAAAGCAAAATGTCGTCTTCGGCGAGACATGCTGCTGATGGAAATGGACATGACTGAATATTTTGTCAATAAAATACCTTCCCAGTCTATATATATTTTAATTTGACTACAAACTCATATAAACTGCTACCTGTTTTCATATCTAAATGGTTTCATATGTGCGTTGCACCCCTTGCAAAGTGAAGCAGCGCACCAGTTCAGTGTAAAAGGGGAGCAGGACACAGGACATCATCAATAATGTTGACATAAAGGAAAAGTACACGGTCTGCTTTACATTTCTTGGCCCATTTGCTTTGTGGTCGCACATTTTTATTATTCCTGCAGACAAGCAGCCAAGCATAGATATGTGATTTTTAGATTTTAGATTTTTGTTTTTCCAGCTTTAGCAGCCAGCTCTAAAACGTCACGGCTATATGTCAGGTTTTGGCGTTAGTCCATCAGACAGCAGGGGATTCTTTCAATAGAGCTGCCATTTTGGATCAACATCATACTGACATCATATGTGGAGCATTACAAAGAAAGACATCTCTATTTTTCCATATTTTACAGTAGCCTCAGTAGACCAGAATGCAATGCGGCCGTAAGAGATGCGCTTATGATGTAGTTGGCTAGCTAGTTGGACAGTTAGTTATGTATTCTCACCTTTTGATGGAAAGCAACAAGTTCAAACCTATGTTTTGAGGATAATGAAAGGCATACCTAGCTAATCCTAGTCATGTGATAACAGGTGGTTGTATGATTTTTGGGGGGGGTTATAACTCTTTCTGTTCTAAGATGGCGTTGAAGGTGAGTGTCTTCCTTGATCTTTTTCCGGCCGTCTGCTGATGTTGTGACCAGTCATGATGTCTGCTTCCGGGTGCTCTTTCGGTCTTTTCCCTCGGGGGGGTCTTTTGACCAGCGTAGTGTTCATCATAGCTGCTGTGATGTCATATGCCAACTCAGCGGTGCTTTCCAGGCGTGTACCAGCGGAGAGCTTGAAGTTGTTGAATGGTTGTGGTAGGTCCCCAACTCGGGTCACGTGGTGAAAGTTAAGTTCTATTCACTGAAGAAGGTCGTGAGATACGGTCAAGAGTTTTTGGAATAGCTAAGTAAGTAGGTAAGTATTCCAAAGGTCGAGAATCATCTTTGGGAGGGAGTAGTTATGGACTCATATCAAAACTGCAATTTCCAAGATCAAAGATTGAAGGCTGCATTTTTCTCTAATCACAAACTGGAATTCATTTTTCTATCTTCTGATATTCTTTTTCCTCAATGCTACTGCATCAGTGGCTACCTGGAGGTCGGTGTCTTGCTCGGAAGCATCGCAGTGCTGCTGCTCCGATTAGCTGCAAGTGCATTTAAATGCTTGGAATGTTACGAAATGTTTACCTTTTTTAAAAGAAATAGCCGCTGGCTCACAATTCTATTCACACTGGAACATCTATGGACAGATGACATGTGCACTGAATGCAGATTTAAGCACATATGATAACGTGAAGAGTAGCTGCCTGGAGACCACTGCGAGCAGTTCTCTGTTAATGGAAAGATTTGTATTTTTTATTTTTTTTGTTATTGCCGCCCGACTCCCACCCACTCGGTATAAGCTAGCCTTGATTGACACAGCAGCATCCTATCTACGCTTTATCTCCCTCGCTCATTGCTTTGACGTGTTGTGATTGTGTTGGTGTGGCGGTGGTGTGCCAGGCGGGAAGGGATGGGGATGGGGGCTGTGGGAGGGGGGAGGAGGGGTGTGGGGGGGGTGTAGCAGAGAAAAGCATTCTGCAGTGAAAATGTGCTCCCACTGAAGCGTAGAGAGACTGCAGCACAGTGAACGAGCCTGTGCACCACCTGCAGTTGTGTGTGTGTGTGTGTGTGTGTGTGAGTGAGAGAGAGAGAGAGAGGGAAATAATCACCCAAGACACAATGATTCAACACCCCACTCCACTCCACTTCTTTCTTCCTATATCCTTTCTTTCTCGCCCCGCTCCCCCGCTCCCCCCCCCCCCCAACGCCCCACACACACACACACACACACACACACACACACACACTACAA
>JAVQJF010021840.1:0-10860 GCA_036023855.1 Gadopsis marmoratus
TTAATAATTAATGATATTCATCTATGTGAAGACACTGATCATGTTAATGATTTCTCACAATAATTATCAACAATGATTTAACAAGGTAGGAAACAGATAAATATCCATATGCAACACTTTATTTTGTAAAGTGCAGCTGAATCACATCTTTTGCGAGGTAAAAAGTAACTGCTCATTGAAAAAGGGGCTTATGGGATAATGCGATATAATATTAAATATGATTTATTCAATGTCTAAATAATGAGTTTATGTCCAACAGCCTGGTTGATGTTTCAGTTTTACTTGCTGCTCAGATGGAGGTTAATTCTTCTGGTTTTTAACTCTTTTTAATGGAACATCAGGTTAAAGAGAGAGAAGGAGCAGAGCTCCTCTGCTGTAGGGAACCAGCCTGACGGCGCAGCGCTGTCCGTCACGTGATGCAGCACAGACGAGCCTCAAATAATGTCCCCTGTATGAACAATCATTCATAAAATGCATAAACGTGCAGCTCGTCGACACGAACAAATGCTTGTGTTAAAGTGGTTCTTTGGTTTAACAGCTGATGAGTCTGTGCGTCAGCGTAGAACTGCAACATATAGAATGAGCCCTACAGACGATTCTACATCTCTCTGCTTTGGCAGATCTGATCCTTCACCATCTAATATGAAACTTTTTTAAAGTTTTTTTTTATATTGTCATTTTCAAATTTACACCAATGCAAGTGTGATTTAAAAAAGAATAGCGACAAAAAAAAACAGATGCAGCGGTAAGTGGCGCTATGGTGAGCTACTTTTAGCAGGCGACTCATGTGGACCTTGCGGGCGACCTTGTTGGTGACCCCTGGGATAGCAGCACAACAGGGGGCAACTTAGGGTTCAGTGTCTTGAACCAGAACCAGGACCAGGCTCTGGGTGGGCTCATCTGCCTCGACCGGTTGGGTTCCACATACAGATGTAAAGCAACAGTAGTAGTAGTAGTAGTATCGATGTTAATACTAATAAAAATAATAGCAGCAGCAGCAGCTGTTGAGCAGGAACATGTGGGCAGCAGGAGGTCTGCATCCACAGATCCAGAATAAAGCATCACCATGCAGACAACATGAAAGCAGCGTATAACAGGGCGAGCCACGCGAGCCTCCTCCAGCTTTCTACAGCAACAGGAGTTTTACGTGGGTCGTTTCAAATGACTTCGAACAAAAGTAAACGGACAGTTCTGCCTGGATTGGACATCACTGTGTCAGTGACCAGTTTAATGATACAGTGCGTGTTAGTTCACCAGTGACCTGAATTCACACACATCATCTGTTCTTGCACAATTCCACAACTACTGCTATTATTTTGGACACATTGCTCATCACCAGAACCTGAAAAAGGATTGAGCAAAGGTTTTGGTTTAATTTAATTCATATTTTTCATATTAACAATGGATCAAATGTGTAATTTGAGGAATTATCACCAACTGTGCAGTCGTCCACTGCTCTGTGAGGCGCTTCAGCCTCTTGTAGAGATTTTACAGGCAGCAAAAATAAATATATAACTAAATCCACTGAACCATTGTCACAGTAATCAGCAGGAATCTGCAACGTCTCGTGCACCAACTGAGCCTGCAGTTCTGTTCCTTTGGCAGTAAGTCTTCAGGTCTCTGCAGCACACTTAAGTTTTCAGTGGTTCCAGAGAGGCACGGCAGGCTTCCCACTGACCCTAACCCACTGGGCTGCAAGCCTCCGAGCACATTTTGTGAATTAGGCTCTTCTGCTTATGCTGAAGCTGACATCGCTGGGAACCTTCCAGCTCTGCTGGAGGAGCATTCTGGAGGCCAAGCTCCTCCTCCACACACTTGTTAACAGGATTAAGCATCTACTTTTTCATCTCTTACCAACCCTGACACATACATCAAGAAGTGATGGGCTCACAATCAGTCTTCTGTAGGATCATTTACTGAGACACATTAACGCACAGGTTAATACGTTTGCTGCTCCTTAGCACTGAAACGCAAGGACATGATTTTGATGCTAATGTCTGATAATTAGAGAAATTGCTATTCAGATTCCTTTCTGCACCACTCACTGTATTAAATGTTGGCATGTCCCTAAGAAACATTGCCACTATTCTGACTTTTAATAATGCCTTCAACCATGACAGATAACATGTAACATCAGTCACTAAATACATTTCCCCAAAAGATAAGGAGATGTACTCATGTTGAAAACAGATGCAGTCTTTTCAACATCATTCTATCTGTCAAGAAGCAAAAGGAGCAAAACGTTTGAATCATATCTTTGTGCACCTAAGGATTTCCTTCTCACCTTTCTCCTGCCTCTCGTTATCTTTATATGTTGCTGATTCACACAAGTGCAGGTGAAACACACTGAAGCATAATTGGGTTTGCAATTTCACAGAGAGGGAGAAGCATCAGAACAGGGTTGTTCTAAAGTTAGAACAAACACAATGGACACAAACCAGTTCCATGTGTTACTGACAGCACATGAAGGAAGCCGTGTCATCTGCCATTCATGCTCTTTTATATAGGTGATACTGATTCTGTGTCTGTATCATGATGACCAATAGATATAATGTGAAAAAACATCATAATTCAAAAACTTGAAACAATTTACAAAGGGTTGAAAGGTGCTGTATCAGTAAAGTCCATGTGACCTGACCCTTCACGTAGTGACTGACGAAACGCGTAAATATGAATGAGTGTTATGTTCATTTTATTTAGTAAAAGTTTGATTAAAATATTGAACAAAAGTAAGAATGCCTGTTTTGTAACTGAACAAATGCACAAAATGAGGCAATTATAAGGCTTCTCCTAAAAACACTGAATGCAGAAGAGTTAACAACACACAAACCAGTCACATTTGCCAAGTTGGGCTAAAATATGAGGCTACAAATGATACTAAATTAAGAGCCGTTTGGGAGCCGAAAGAGCCGGCTCTTCTTTGGGCGCTGTGCCAACAGAACTTCCCATCACTAGAATGAATAGTCTTAGTCGTGCATACAGTTTTCTGTCAACATGCTGTGTCCTAAAGTTCTTTAACCTTAATCTTTTTGGAACTAAATTTTTACATGAAAATTCACGCTCTGACTTGGTCAAGGCCAAATGTAATTATCACATCCACCAAAATTGGTTGTCACCAAATGTACACGACAAGGAAGGCCTTTCAATAAGTGTAATGAGCCATTAGAGATCACACACGATGTGGCATTGTGGCTCAGCCAGTCGGGAAATGAAGTGCAAAGGATGTTTCAGCCAGTCAGAGCTTGCAGGGTGTTGTAAGAATGCTAACGTACCTCTTATAATAAGTGCTGGGTTGCCATGGCATGCTCTGCCTGTCCAATTGGCTATGAAAGGTCAGCGCTGCATGGGTAATAAGAATGGTACTGCTGGACAATGAAAAGCAGTGCATGTGTATGTGCATCTGATCAGAGGATCACAGGAAGTCAGCAGTGGAGCAAAGGATAGAACTGGTTAGACGAGTGTCACTATCTACAGTATGTCTCCAGTCAGGACCTCCGTGTAGACGTTTCTTTGTATTATCTTACTCTGGCTTGTGTATTTCGTGCAATATGTAAAGCACCTTGAATTACCATCGTGTATGACAGATGCTTTATAATGTCAGCTGCTTTGTCTTTAGCGGCTACGGAATGTTCACAGATCAGACAAGGCAGTTGGCATAATTATGGTCATTCAACAGAACTCTCAAGTACTTATTTCATCCGCTGTCTTTCCCATTGCAGACGACATGATTATGCACCACATCATGGGGTATCAAACACTATTTGAAGTATTTGCGTACATGTATATACACACACAGTACATTCTGATACGTAGACATACGACAACGTTTTCTTTAAAAATGTCTTGTGGAAAAGAACAAATAATTAATAAGACGATCAATTTGAGAAATTTTTCTAAACTGCAGGTATTATTTCCTCATCATTAAAAAAAGATATATCTTCTGTCTAATGTACAAACTATACATCTGTATGTTAGCTAGCACAACTGTAATATTAAGCAAAGGAACGAATTCACAGTAGGCCCACAGCTGGTTGTAGCCTTTATGTTGCCCTGTATGACTGAGGGAGTTAGAGTCAGAGTGATCTTGGCTTTTCTTGAGAACTCTTGAAGAAAGTCTGTCCTCTGAGAAATGCTAGACACACAGACGTGTCTGTGTTCAAATGTCCATGAAACGTCCTGCTTCAGGTGACTGGTGTTCACCGTTTCTGTTTTCAGAACCTGCCAAGGAATTCTCTGCATCCCATCCTGCTCCCAATCGCATCAGATCCAATTAGGAAACCAAACAGAACTGAAGCTGATGCGAGTGTCAGCCATGATGATGAAAGGACATTTTTATGACAAGTTGTTTCATTCCAGACAGTCATTTATTGCAGCTTGCAGTTTTTCAGTTCATGCTAAAGATACTTTTGTAAACTTACCCCATTAAAAAGTGAATTATCCAGGTGTCACGTTTGAGGTTTTCAAACTCCGGAGCTGCGGGTTAAAACGTTAGTAGAGAGATTGCTATAAATCTCAGAATTGGTGGCTGGAAGTGGCCTGGATTTGAGGACAAGTTGGCAGCAGCGTCAGTCTAAATTTACAAAGAAAAATAAAGTTTCCTTGGCTTCATGTTGATATATTGAACTGGTCATAACAGAGGATTCTTTACCTCTGAGACGCAGCTGCATATAGAATTATAAAAATGAATCCACAGAAGGTCTACGTCATAACGCAGGCATCAGGGGAAGTAAAAGCTACTGATTCTCTGTTACCTCTTTGAGCCTCAAACAATGTTTCAATGAAAGCAGTTCAGAGGGGTGGAGCTGCTAACAACTCACCTGAAACAAACTGAGAAGGCTGAGAAGCACAGATTTAATCTCAGACGTTTCTTAATGTAAAATCTTCAACAGAAATGTAACTAGTATCAACAAGCTGTCACACACATGTAGTGAAGTAACAGTTGATATAGAAAGTAATACTCAAGTAAAGTACCTCAAAAATGTACTTCCTGTAAGTCCAGTACAGTGCAGTACAGTATGGTAAAGACCAACTGATTGTGCTGTGATTCACACCTTTTCATTTTCTATGGGATGCAAGTGAATCACTTCTCAGGGCATTGTGGGAAATCAGGTGGTGTGGAGGGCTTGAGAAAATGAAGGGTGAAATTTGCTTCGGATTTGGAAAAACACGTCAAAGAGAAGGTGATGGTGGGCCAGGTTCTGTCTTACTTACTAAACACTGCAGTGCTGCTTGTACCACAGCAACATGTTTTAAGCTGCTCACTCTACAGACTGAATGTTAGCATGCGATATGTGACATTTACAATAAAGTGTAATCAAACAAGCTGTGTCCTAAAAAGAGAGAAAGGCAGCGTTACTCTGCAATTCTACTATGAATGGAAAGTAAGAAGAAAAACAATATGCAGCCACAGACGGTTGGAGGATAAAATATACTGTTCTGCAGTCAGGTTCCGTTTTATAGCATGTCAAATACTACTCCACTAATAATACAACAGTTTATGACTAGAAATGCTCAAACTGCAGACAGACCACAATTCAGACATGCCAGAAGTCCATCGTCTGAGACCCGGTTCGTTGATGGTCCAGGCAATTGATCAGGGTCATTGACCCCCCCCCCATACTGCACATCTAACAGCTGATATGGCAGAAATTCAGCCTGATCTAAAGAGAGGTCAGGTGTGACCAATCCGGGGCCTTTAGTCAGTCATCAGCCAATAAACTAAAAGAATCAACTGAACAAAACAACATGTGTTCAATAGGTCATAGTGGTTCTGTTTGCTCAGTGATCAGCTGGTTAGATTAGATCAGTGGGTCCCAAACTTTTTTGCAGAGCCCCCTTTTGGAGATACAATTATTTTCAGCCCCCCCGGTCACCCTCATGCTCTCAAATAAATTGCTTTGGTCTGCTTACTTGTGGAGTTTGATGTTGAGTCGTCGTCTGCTTTGCGTTTCCCGTCCTGTCACAGACTCGTCCATGTTGGAAGTGAAAAGTTGTGCATTGTTTACATTTTTAAGCGGCCCTCCTCTGTGGCGTTTCTAAGGTGGTCGGTAGTAAAATTAGCGCCATCTGCTGGACATAACTTGACAGTGGAAAGTGTTCACTGCCCCCCCTGTCACAACGCCGGGCCCCCCCTAGGGGGCGCGGCCCCCAGTTTGAAAACCACTGGATTAGATGAAGTTCACTGTTCTCCTCATTTTTGAGGTTTTCTTCATGTAACAGTTTCTTCAAAAATATTTTAAAATCTACAATGAATGAACATTACAATAAAAGGGATGTTATTTTGGACGTGATAAGAATGTGTCTAACTGTTGATCCCACGTTCCTGGCAGGATAGTTTCTATGCCAGGAAATTCACCCACATCAGTACAGAAGCATGAAAACCTGGAATTTATCTTGGCACTCCGGTTCGTATTGATAATACCCTCCAGTGATGAGATGTAGAGTGGAACAGCTGTGGCATGCATCATGGTTTGAAACCTGGCCACACATACACAATGAACATTCACGCGCCATGCTGATGATATATAGCACATGGAGCTTTTCTGCCATCACTGCAGGACTTTCTTCAAGTTGTCCTCAGAAATGACTGCCCAGAACACATTAGAATAAAAATGAGGAGGGATCTGGGACATACCCTGGCTTTTTCAGTAGAGACCTAATCTGCAAATGCAAATCCAACGGGAAAGTGCTTCCCCATCAGTGTGGAACAAAGCAAGGCAATCAAAAGAGTTCTTTGAAGAAGGATACTCACATATGCACACAACTCGCACATGAAAGAGTCTCTGGTGTCGGTGAGAACTCATCTGCAGTGTCTGGAGAACTGGAGCTGTGAGCAAAGCCCAAGAGACTTGCATTGTCCCGAGAGGACAGGAAATTGGATGCTTGTGAAAGGTGGTAACGGGGTTAGCATGGATTCTGAGCCATTTGTTGGAAGCAGTCAGATAATGGAGAAAAACATTTTTGACTCTGGCTGGAATGAGCGTGATCTCTGATGGTGTCAGAGCATGTGAGATGCTAACCAGCAGAAGAGAAGACATTAGGACACATGGGTTTAGACAAGGGAATGATGAAAAGCTGCAATTTAAAAGATATAGAACTATTTGCTCCAAGTTAGCTCAAATCCCACAGGAGCAGATCCGTTGGTTCCTCTACAACGTCCTCATTTCCTCTTGAATTTGGTTGAGTAGCTGAACCGTTGGTTCACAGTTTTACTTTGGCACACGAGGACGGTATGCAAAAAATAATATGGGAAAATACGAGCAGGTGTAAAGACAAGCTTTCTAATTGCAGGTTTCTAGCCCTACAACCTGCACATCAGCTGATGATTACATGGCTTTATGATGAAGAACTCTGTCCGTGTTTGAGTTGAAATAACTATTTCATGGTAATTGCCAACACAACTTGCCTTTTTTCTGTTTTGATTGTTTTAGTTTTTTTATATGCTAAAATATGCAACAAGGTGTCCAAAATGTAATCAGATCCTCTGTACTGTAGGGAGAATTTGGGCTGCTTTAAAGTACATTGACGATGCCTTGAAACAAGCTGTGCGATGTGAGCGAAACAAAATGATTTTGGACACATTCAGCTGCACTGTGAAGGTGTCCCAAAAATGGATGAGCCGCCACTTATAATGTGCTAGGCCTGAGGTTTGGTGTTTGTGGAGAAGATGAAGTCCCATTCTCGCCGAGAACACATATCCTCTAGACAGTTCTGGCAGAGGCGCTTGCACAGCTTGGTGAGCGGCTTTAGCAGCTAACAGAGTACAGCTGCACCAAAAACGTAGCACTGTTGGAACAAAACTGGCAGAAATAAAGTGTCGCTCACGACTGAGGAGCTCACGAATGTCGCATGACGTGTATAAAATCCTCTGTCGATGTAAATTGAGGGGAACTTCTCAGAGTTCTCCCTAACCTACTAAAGACTCATTTACATTTCAGACATGATTGAAACGTTGCCTCAAATGAGCAGAGGGAAAAAGAAGCCATGATTTTTGCTGGTTTCCAGCATGTGCACAACAGAAGTCGGGCAGAGAGATGATCGTTTCTGCATTTTATCACTAGGAGTCAACACAGAGAAATCAGTAACCTCATGTAAAGGGGCTTTATGAACGAAGGATACAAGGATTCTAGGATGCAACATAGAAACAGTCAAAGCACTACCTTCCCCCAAAAGAAATGCTAAATCTTTTCAGTCCTATTGTTTTATGGCCTTCTATTCTGTAAAGCACTTGGTGTATTAATATCTTTGTTGTAAAGCACTTTGAACTGCATTTCTTGAATGAATGGTGCTTTATACATAAAGTTTATTATTATTATTTGGCTCCCATCTTGACTCCTGAGGGGTTTTTGTGGCATCTCCATTATGAAAAAACATTCAAGCTGTGTATCTAATTGATTTCTTTTACCTTGACCACTTAGCCCCTTTTTTTAAAAAGAGCCTGACCTTTCTACAACATCTGGAAGGACGATCCTGCACAAAGCAAGACTGACCTTTATTAGGCATTCTCTCTCAGCAGGCCATCAATTAACCTTCAGTAAGGCACAGACAGCATCACACACATGCTGGAGAAGCAAAACTCACCTAAAGGACGCAGAGACATATTTTTCCATGTATTCTTATTCCTTTAGTATTTACTATCATAAGTATTTTCTGTTAATGGCCCCGCATACAAAAACTCAGTAACATTCAAGTTTTGTTCTCAGTGAGGTGGCACCACATCTAATAAATCACGTCAGGTTCTTACTGATGTTATTGCAGAAGCATGGCAACAACAACCAAAATGCTAATAATATTTCATGTACTTTCAAAAGATGGAGAGCATTTGTGAAGTTTCAACACTTGATTACCATTGTTGCTGCTCCCTGGTAAAACATCTGTGTGGATAATTGCTTGGCTAATGTTTTTTCCCTCCCAGCGGTGCCATTCTTCCTTTAATGCATGCACCTGTGCAATAACAACACTACTTGATTGTGGGAGGAGGAGAAGAAGGCACAGAGAAGAGTCTTAAAAGGGACAACTTCTCCATTATCCCACATTTACATGGTTGTTCTTGTTTTTGTGAGATAGTGGGAGGATCTTTATGCAGCTCGGAGAACGACAGGTCATTTTTTAAATTAGAATTAAGCAGTCTGGCAAAGGAACTCTAATTGGATGCAACATTTTGAGTAATTGTACACACAGAATGGTTATACTGTGTGACTGATGATGGATGACTTACAAGCTTCTTTTAAAATAAATGACTACAGAGTTTTGTGTTTGGTTCTCTTGCTAACTTTGAGGTGTGAGCAGCCAAATGCATTGAACACCTACATTAGATAATGTCTTTACTGTAACTTTTTCGATTCCACTTAAATGTGAGAAAAAACCAGTGGAAGTTCTGGTGTATCGTGTTTTTCCCCTTTTGCTTGGCACTACTCTACTGACAGTTTCAGAAGCCACCGCTGCTCAGATGTTTTCAAAGGCAGTGCATTATTCAGTGGCAGGAGAAGCCACCTTGACACATGTCCTCCAAATGTTGGTTTAATTGTGGAGCACCATGAGAAAACAACAGTGGCTGCTCTTTGTGAGGTTTCTGGAACTGCAGAGGTTTTCAGACATGATCTGGGATTTTAATCATGCTGTTTTTGTTGATACGCAGGCTGCAGGAGGATACTGGATACTGCAGGAGATACAAGTCAAATGCAGAATTTTCTTTGAGGAACTTCATTTGTGCAGTGGACATATGACAAATACATAAATCACAGTCATGGTCATGACGAGGTAATCACTGTGTGCAGCTATAAAATACCGTGCATACCTAATTTACATACAAATGAGCAAAAGCTAACTAAACACCAATGTCCTTGGTGATACTGTTCAAGCAATTAGCACCATAACGTTCGCATAGCGTTAGCATCAGTAGTAGGAGGGAAATCACTGCTGAAAAAATCTGAAAAGACTGAACTATGTTGTAGTGAATTGTGGAGTTGGAATAGTTAAAATAGTTTTTCACCATTTTTGTGTTCAGTCATACTGAGCATGACCCCCCCCCCCCGTCTCCCTGTCCCCCTGTCCCACTGTCCCTCATCCACGCTTTTCTTTCCCTAGTGCTATTCTTTACTTGTCCACCAGATGCCCTCAGACCTTCCCTCCTTTCTCCATCACCTGTCCACCCCACCCATCCACCCACCTGTTACCAGTTCTCATCAGTCCTGCAGTCACCTGAGCTTCTTCTTCTTCTTCTCTGAATTTACTGGCGGATCGCAAGCCAGCATAAATAGGTGCATACCGCCACCTACTGTACCGGAGTGTGTAACATCAGGGCTTTATATCTTCAGGATACATCAGAATCAGAATCAGAATCAGAAACAGGTTTATTGCCAGTACGTTTTCACATACAGGAATCTGCTGTGGTGTGTTGGAGCAATAAAATATGAATATAAAAATAAGTAAACTAAGATAAAAATTAAGTAAAATATGATAAAAATAAAGATAAAAATTTGAAACAAAAAACAAACTGTACAGAATATGGATATACACTTGTGCAAGATGTACAAGCATTAGCATGTTCACAGTGTGCAAATATAAATTGTCTTGGGGCTCGCGTTAATACAACGTGTAGAGCCCTCTTGGGAGGGGTTGTGGGGGTATTAGTGTCCGAGGCAGTGGGGGGGTCCCGTCCTTGTTGATGAGGAAAGTTGCAGACGAGAAGAAGGTTTTGGTCCTGATGGACCGCAGCCTCCTGCCAGAAGGGAGAGATTCAAACAGTTTGTGTCTCAGGGTCCTGGAGGCCTACAGGTCCTGAGGGAAGGTAGACTGCAGCCAATCACCTTCTCAGCAGAGCGAATGATACGCTGCAGTCTGCCCTGGTCCTCGGCAGCG
>JAVQJF010021842.1:0-28185 GCA_036023855.1 Gadopsis marmoratus
AGATTTCTAGATATGAGAGCGGCTCCACCCAAAGTAGGATGGATACCATCTCTCCTAATCAGACCAGGTCTTCTCCAGAAAGTCCGCCAATTATCTACAAAGCCCACATCATTACCTGATATTCCTATAATGCCTATTTTTTGGGGCTTAGATTAGTGTACATGAAGGAATTTCTGTTAAAGTTAGAATTGTGTGAGTCAACACAATAATGTGACAACATCCTATTAGGGCACTGTGTGTTTGAACTTTTTCGGTTTTCTGGAATAGTGGCAAAGTAATGAGCATGACAATAAAAATTAAGCCAATTTGCTGGAAAAACACAAGTGACAAAGTCTTGGTTTATCTTGTGTCAGTTTGCACAAATAAACAGTGGGCTCCTTTTTATCAATAATGATCAAACTATCAAAAGGAAGAGTATTATGGGTATTATGCTTTTCCTGTTGCCTTTTAATTCGTCTAATAGCCTTTCTGGGACAGTGACATGAAAATTCACTCTGTCATACTCTGCTGAGTCTAATTGTACTTTTCTGAAGTTTTCTCCGTTTCCTAATTAGTTAAAAGGAAATGTGTGTTGTCATAATGGACTTTAATTGCTCTGTATGGACTTTGCTGTCAGATGGCTGCATCTTGTCTGTCTTTGTTTGCTACAGTAATTTCAGCTTAAGTGGACTGTTTCTGTTGCTATTTATTTCCCCAAATGAAAGACAATAATAGTGCAATATTATTGGATGTTTAACTCCTGTTTGGGGTATAATTGTGCTGTTAGTTGTGGAACTACAGTTCCAATAATTGGAGTGTTTTGGAGGATGTAAACAGGAAGTTCAATATTGTGAGGTAGCTGTGGGCTACAAGTTGAGCCCCGTTTTTGTTTAGCCCGTATTTGTTACCATTTTGGCAAATTGTCAAATGAGCTATTTGAAATGTTTTCGTCGGTGTAAAGACAACTTTCATGGGACTACTTTGTTACTGAAGTAAACTTTAAAATGGGATGATTCTCACGCAACTTCTGGAGTTTTAAGGAGCATCTTTTTTCCCATGATATTTGGAATTATGGCTGTTTATTCGCAACAATCATAGGGGATAGCAATATCCTCGGAAAGCGTAAGTCACTCTGAATCTAAAAGTATGTGTTCCATGTCTGTGTGTTCACATTTGACTGAGTTACGATTTTTGACACCAATTGCAGCAAAGTTTCTAATGTACCTTAATTGCCTCCATGAGCTGTGTGTCGCAGTCACTGCTGCAGCATGTACCTGTCTTTCTCACCCCACTCAGTATCTCCCCCCCCCCGTGCGCCTCACAGTTTGAAAACCTCTGGCCAAATCCCAGTTGATGTAAACAAGCCGCCATTACTGCGATGGCCCCTTACTTTTAAACCGGTGCAGTAACACGGTTTCACTTTTGCTAAGATATCTGTCCCGGAGATCGGGTGTAGAAACTGTTGGCTGCAGGTGGACAACATCATTGTCATTATTAGACAGCTACACGTGTTTTCTGCGCTGTGCTGTTATCAGCTCGTTTGTAGATAAACTTCAAAACGTAAACCAGGAACCAAGACCCACAAGCCTCTGCTCCATGAAACTGATTTCACTATTTATAAACCTCCATTAAATCCTCGTGTTTGCTTTCCGAGCCTCTTGCTGACTGGCCAGAGGCCGCTAAAGACCGAGTGGCCTGCTACGCCAGGCCGGTGGTGAGCTGCCATCTTGCCTATCTTCTTGCTGGCTTGGTACACATGTTTCCTGCCTGACATTCTGCGTTTACAGCTTAATGTGCGTCCCATTTTAATGAAATGATGACCATCTGACAACAATCCTAGAAATTATGGATTGTACGTGTTGATTTGTAATCATAAGCACCACACAGCGTGTGGAAGAAGCATGTTGTGGGATTATTACACTGGGTGAAGTTACTCTTTGATTAGAGTTGGTATGGATTCTGAGCAGGTTGACTGCTGGCAGAATAGAAACCATCTAAAATCATTTCAGTTATCGGCTTCTCTTGTCTGATTTTTAACAACGTTGCATGTTTACAGCAGGCTGTGTATAATTTGTATATTTTTTCCCCTCGGCTGATGGCAGTGAGTGCGGTATTCATGATCTGAAACTTCCCTCCACTCCCGGACGCTTATGGCATTTTTGCTCGTCATTTTCACAGGCTTCATTTGTGTCATCTATTTCCAAGCGACGCGCTGGTGGTTTGGCAGTTTTCTCCGATGTGTTTCTCATGCCTTTTAGAGTTTGTTTATAGCGAAGGAAACATGGAGCAAGCTGAAGAAAGGCTCAGTCATCTTCTTTTTTTACTAATGCTGGTTGAACATCGTTGTGAAACAATCTATTTGTTTATTGACAGAATTTCTTTGTAAGTCATTTAACCAACAACCATGACAAACATTTGATTCTCCAAGTTTCTCAAAAAGTGAAGATTTGCTGGTTTTCTGTTATTTTTAATAACAGCTACTGGAATATATATTTTCACTTATCTATTGTTTTAAACAAGTCATTAATCCATGAAATTATTGTCAGATTAATCAAATTTATTCAAAATGAATGGAAGAATACAAACATGAATAGTAGAATTTAGTGTTTTCATTTTCCATGCAAACCTTCCTCTGAGCGCTCTATATCACAAAGCAAATGAAAAGAATCTATTTGCAGTGCACAACAATTATTTAAATTATCGATTAATCTGATGACACTTTCTCAGATCAATCATTTAGCCTGTAAAATGTCATAATATAATGATAACATGTCCATCACAGTTTCTCAGAGTCCAACATTTTCAGATGTCTTGTTGTGTCCAACCGACGGTGCATGTGACAGTTATGATACAAAATGGAGAAAAGCAGGAAATATTTATATTTGAGAGGCTGAAAACGGCAATTTAAAAAAAAAATGTTTTGGGCATTTTGCTTGAAAAAATACTTCAACAATGGTCTATTATGAAAATATTAATTCTACGGCCTGCTAATGTAAGACACATCCATCTACTGTAGTGGTGCGGTTTATAGTTTGCTACAGTACAAATCAGTTACTACTCTGCAGTCAGTGTGGCAGGAATGCTCAAACATCTTGATGAAGAAGTAGAAACACTGCCGTCCCTTTCATCCAGTCTTTTCTCAGTATGACCTAGTAGATTTCATAACATACTGCTGCAGATAGTAAAGTACTTCACTGTATTAACATGTGTTGTGGTTTAAAAGTCTGGAAATGTTTGGTTTCATATTACTTCATTTTTGGTTTTGGTAAATTTTTCCTTTTAATTGTGGGTTTGAGATGAGAGTTTTGTTGTTTTATAATGGTTTAAAGCTGCACTAATCAATATTTTAGTATGAGATTTAGGTCAAATGACTTTGTGTAATGTCAAAGTGGTCACTCATAGTGACAAACACACTGAGAATTATAAGCAGATTGCAGTTCCCTTCAGATCTGTAGAGCTTTTAGTGTTTTTCAGCTCTTTGTTTTTGTTTTATGTCCCACAGATTTACAGTTTAGATTAAATATCACAGCTCTCATCGGTGTTCATCCAAAACATACAGCTGTTTTTAGCGGACAACCCATCCAAAACCAAACAATAGTTGAGCCTTTAACAAAAATAGTTGAGCCTTTAACACCTAAACAGCCACATTCAGGAGTTGGAGAATGAGTGTTCGACTTACATTCATCAGGTGACCATGAACACAACTCCAATTGAATGCCAATGTTTCTTTGTGTTGGCTAGATGTGTAAATAGAAAAGTAAAAAGTTAAATACGCCATATTTGGACCAAAACTTGAATGTGTTGAATTGAACGTGCTATTAAATACTTGCCTAGAATGTACTGTATATTATTGCCTGATCAGATTTCTTTGATCAGCCACGTTTGATGGGGTTTTTGGTAAATATCCAGGAGTTGACACTGACAATCTGTGCAGGACTTGTGTTTTTGGCTGAGTGTTTAAGCAGCTAACAGTTTTTATAGGATTGTTTTTGTGTTTTTTTTCTCACGCCATTAGAGAGTGTTGCTGTGGCGTGTCTCTCTCCACTTCTCTTGTAGTGTGAATGCCAAAGGTTCTCCTGTGAGTTGTTTGACTCTCTCTGTGTTTTGCCCACATTGTCAGATTAGTCATGCTGTACAGCAAGAGGCTGCCGCTCTCCAGATACTTAATTGTACGTGGGAGGCAATGCTTTCAGGAGCCGTTTTTCTGGAAAATTAAGGTAGCCGTGAAATCAGGAATTCACCACAGAAACCTCCCTTTTCCTTTTGGCCAAAGTTATTATAGAATACTTCTTTTTGTGGAGCTTATCACTGTTTGTAGTGTTTGATAATTAATTTATTACCACACAGAGTTTCAGATAGTTCAGCCGTGGCACAAAATGTATTTGGTTGCACGAAGGGAAATTGCTTTGCTTGCAGAGGGTGTTGTTCTTCAAGCACAAATGGAGCTGAAACGGTCTATACCTATCTCTATATATGGTGGAAGTGAAAAAAGTGAAATATAAATTGACAATTCAGTCTGATTCTCGGTCTACTTTGACAAAGAGAACACTTTCAAGTTCCCTTTTGATTGGCAAGAGATACTGCTGCTTCACAGCTCCAGTGCCAGGCGTAACAGATGGAGAGAGGCAGCGAACAGTACACCAGGTTACTGAGGCTTTAGACACCAATTTTATAATTATAGTTCCCAATGAAGCACAGTCCACAGATACGAAATATGGTGACAAAGTCATGTTAGAATATGTGACTGAAAAATATATTGAAGGAACAACTAAATAAAAAAAATAAATATATATATATAATGTATGAGCCATTATTGTAAATTCTAAACATGTCAGCCTTTGAAATGATGTAATACTAAATTGGGAAATGTAGATCAGTGGGACAAAACATGTTCAAGAGTTGAATTCTGTTGAGCAACTTTATCCAAAGTGGGAATGAAATGTTCATATTTGGGGCGTAGTCTTCTGCGTCATTACGACTTTTTCTTTGCCCTTGTACATTTGGCTGCTGTTGCTTTGCACTGTTCAGTGGTGGAAAGTAAGTACGTTTCCTCAAGTTGTGTACTTAAGAACAATTTTATGGTACTTGTACTTTACTTTGGTATTTCCACTTAATGCTACTTTTATATACTTCTACTCTACTGTTTTCCTCCACTACTTTTATCTGATTACTTTAGTTACTAGATAATTTACAGATTCATATTAATAATAAATATGCAAAATTATAATCGGTTCTGATGTATTGTTGTATGTTACTGTAATTAAAGTGGGCTCCACCTTTTACCAGCTGCAACATTAATGTGATGTACACATGAATACATCAATAATCATAATCCAATAATATAATACACATTATTCTGAAATGGGATATTCTGCATAAAGAGTACTTTTATATTTTGGTACTTTTAAGTATATTCTCTTCCACCACTGTCACTATAATGTAATGCACTATAACTGTGGTCCATACATCCCACTCTTCTCATTCTTACATTAAGTAAGATGTTCCTGTCCAGAACCTGCCACAGCTGTTTATATAACCGCTGGTTGTTTAGATTTCGATTTGACCATTTCTTCTGTTTAATGTATCCAAATGCGTTTGCTGCTGCAGAGACCCGGTTTCCATTAAACTTTCATCTCACCTCCGACTTGATTCGTACAATTCAAATAAATCCATAAAACTTAAATTAGCAACTGGGACATTTAAGCATAAGATCTGCGTCTACATTTCTCGGTGAATTTGCCTTGCCAGTCAATTTAGAAATGTATAATTGAGTCGTCAGGACATACAGTGGCTGCCTTTCTGTTTGCAAAAGCTCTATTGAAAGCTCTACTGTACTCGGTGTGATTAGGAAAAATGGTGCCTAACAGGGAAATTATGTAAGCAGACTGTTTGATTTGAAATGAAGGTCATGTTGATTTCTGTTGTTTTGTGACCTCCTGGGTGGTTATTATGTCACCCCACTGCTTGTCCAAACACCCCGAGTGCTTTTAGCATTCAAGTGTTTTGATTGACTCTGATTACACCGTCTATTACATTCAATGCTAAGAATTCACCGCGTCGGGAGGCGAGGACGCAGTCGACTACTTCATGACTGTGGTGCTCCAGAGGTGGGGTTGTTTTCTTTCTTTTCAAGGATGAAACCATGGCACTTTTGATTCATGAAATATTTCAGCAATCGGGCACATTTAGAAACCGCTTTTGTACAGAAACGTTTTCATCACCTTGAGATTTTCAGTAGTGATGAACCAGAGAGGGATTGTGGCGAACGGTGGATGTATTGATTGAATTGAAACGCATGAAGTTGCTGCTAAGCCTTAAGGAATGAATTGCTGTCGACTCTTTTGTAACCTGAAGGTGATTTTTTTATTTTTTTTTATTTTGTCAGGTCTCGTCTCAGTTGCTTTGTTGGAAGTTGATTGTTCTGTTGCCATGGGAAATGCACAGATGGTGCAATTCCCATGTTCTGTGTTTGTGCGTCCGTGTGCCTGTATGACTTGGGGGGGGGGGAATTGCCTGGACAGCATCCTAACACGGTCATCTATCTGTACACATTAACACAAGGATCAATCCTCCTCCCCCGCAGCCGTAGTTTACCAAAGCTGCTAATGGGCACCTATCAAGGCTCAATCATAATGAGACAAAAGGAAATCACATTAGGGCTTCGGTGATTCCCCTAACTAGATTGACAAACACAAGGACGTTTTCCTAACCGAGATGAATAGTCCCAATCATGCCATTAATTTATATGTTCCGGTGTCGTTATGGATACTTGATTAGCCATCTAAACTGCAGGAGACTGACGTCAAAGCAGAGGAATGAGGCTGGTTATGTACTGTCTGCTTGGCAAAAATAGGAAATGTTACAGGTGCTTCGTTTGTTCCCCTGCAGTTGCTGACTATGATTAAGCCAGTGGGGGATGGTGCGAGTCCAAATGAAGCAGCAGGTGGATCATAGACACTTGACTGAGATCATCCCACAGAACAGTCTGCCCACTTTCATCCATAAATACCCGCGCCACAGTGTCAATATGTTAACAGGCGAGGGTTCATTTTAGGGCTGCTTTTATTTTCATTATGCTGCTTAAAACCTGCTAATTAACTTCTCAATTAATTGGTAAAAGTTTATAAAATGTGAGGAAATAATATAAAGATGCTCATCACAGTTTCCCAGAGGTTGTTGCTTATTTTGACTGAGCAACAATACAAAAAAAAAAAACCCATATAAAACAAAAAAAATCCTCATGTGAGAATGTTACTCGAGTATCAAAATCAGGGCTGCAACTAACAACTACCTCCCATTATTGAATTTTTTTCCCCTGCAACTTATTTTCTCAATTAATCGACAAAATGTTTGGTCTATATAATTTCAGAGAACAATCAAAAGATGCTCCTCACAGTCTCCAAATGGCTTGTTTTTGTCCAGTTTACCTGCCAGATCTAATGATATCCAGTTTACTACAGAACGGCAACAATCTGATCGATCAATTGAATCGAAAGATCTGCAACTATTTAACAATCGGTGCACCATTTAAGTCATTTTTCATGCAAAAATGCAGAACGTTCGCTTTAACGGTTCCAAGTTGTATCTCTCTACATTGGTGATGGACATTTTCCACTGTTGTCTTGTGTTTTATATACCAGTCGATTAATTTAATTTGATCACTGCAAAATAATCGAAAATGAAAAGCGGCAAATCTTAACATTGAACAAGCTAGAACAAGTGGATTATTTTTTTTTTTTGCATTTCTTAATTTTCTTATTGAAATACTTGTTTGACGAAAGCGTGGCGAGTGTTTATGCCTCCAAGAATACAGTGTGTTGGGACGTTAGTCGTGTGACGTGTCATCCCCATGGTATTTAATGATACCTTTTTAAATCAAATCTTACTTACTTGTACCTCCCACTTTGTCCTGAGAACAAACACACACACACACACACACACACACACACACAGCAGGCCTACACACCCCAAGCCAAGCTTATTGAAGTATATTTATGAATCAGGATCAATTTAATAACCTTCTGTGGGTGTCAAACGCTTCTCTGTTAAATCCACATTGAACAAAATGTACTGTAGAGCTCCGAGTCTGTACTGTAAAAGCTCTGCTGACAACTGATGATCCCCAGCACTTGCTCCATGATTCATTAATATAGTTACTCAGGCTACATTTACGATTCAGTAATACAAATTTTATAATGTTAGAATTTACAATAGGACTTTACTGAACAGTAAATAGGGTGAGTTGACAGCTGCTCCAGTGAGCTGTTTAATTTCCTGCCACATCAAACGGAATACATACTCACCCTGTATGGCTCTGACAAAACACGATCCTCCAGTGTTAAATGGGCATTTGGCCAGGTATTTTAAAACACTGTTTTTCCTTTACTCCTTCTTCAGTCTGGCAGAACTGTCTCAGTTACTTCTCCCTGTGTCTCAGCTCTTCTCACTGTTTCCCTCTCACAGCGTTTGCTTCACACCTTCCCTCGCTGGCTCGCTCTTCCCCTCCCCTGCTCCCTCTCGCTGACTTTTTTTTTCCTCCTCTGTGCTCCTCTCTCCAACGAGGTGAAAAACACACTTGTCAAATACAGGTAGGTCATCACACCGTCTCTCATCCTCATCAGTTGCTAAGTAGGAGGTGCTTTGATGCAAACAAGTTTTTCAGCATCGTCGTGGGGTATTGAAAAGCTCCTAAACGGTCCGGTCGCTTTCCGAGACAAGATGGTAAACGCAACAGCTGCTCAGTGTCAATGTCCATGTGACAGAGCAGCTTGGGTGGCTCGTTGGTCCTGTTCAGACCATTTTCACAGAAGGGTGAATTACTGGAAACGGCGCCTGGTCCTCAGCAGTGATGATCAAGAGAAGATCTCATCAGAGCCCTTTCTCTTTCACCGAAGATGAACTTGTGAGCTCAACATCTTCTGAGAGAGTTTTTCACTCTTTCTGCAAAGTCTGAGAAACTCTACCGCCAAGGAAAATGGAGTATAAAGCCTTTTCGATCCTCAAGGCTGCACAGATTGAATGGCTTTTTGTCTCCTACCAGGCGTCTGCTTCGTGCACGCTGCGCTAACGTCCTCACCAACACATGGATTAAACTGTGAGCCACTATTAGAAGAAATTCCCACATGGCTGGACGCCTCATGCTGTATCAGAACACTGAAAAACATGTAAGGGGGGAGAGGAAAAGGTGAGGAGGTGGAGGAGTAGGATGAAGCCAAGGAGGGGGAGGAGCTGGAGGAGGAGCTGGTGTGGGTGTCAGCAGCAGCTGAGAAGGGGCTGACTGTTTGCTTTGCATTGGCAGTGCTTACAGCTGTTTTCATCTGAAAGAAAATGTAATCGCTCATCTGCTGGCTCCTCAGAAAGCCTCACACACCCCACTTGATGTTGACTTGGTTAATCCCCAATGTGTGTGACTGTGCACCTTCATTTAAAACAGGATGAGTGACTGGAAAGTGTCAGAAATGATTGATGGCGTTTGCCAGGCAGTCTCAACAGCCTCTATTGGCCTCATAGGAAGTGCTTTTCATTGTGTGCTTTCTGTTTCTTTTGATATGACCTTCCCTGTTTAGATAAGCGTCTTGCTGTAGATAACTATAGAGGGAGCAAACTACTTTCTTTTTTTTCCCCCTCGGTGGCTGAAATGTAAATTCATTTAGTGGAAAGCAGACAGGAAAGGCATGTACTGATAGGATATCTGTAGTATAGCCCGACTGATACTGGATTTTTGAGGCCGATATTTGGGATATATAATGACATATCATTTAACATAAAACGCAATAACGTAAGCAAAAACATCTTGATATGGATCCTATCCATTGATATGGAAAAATCTACTTGTCAGCGTGCTGTGATGGACAAACGTAATCAATTACATCAAACCTAGTTCGGCATTTGTATACCGCAGTTTCTTGTTACTTATCGGCCAACATAATTACTGATACAATACTGTATATTCACAGTAAATTAATATCGGTCGATATATCCACGTGGCTGATTTATCAGTCTAGCTCTAATCTCTTTCAGGGGGCATATGGCATTAGTAATGAGTTTGGGAGTATGACTACCTTTATAAGGATGATGAGGAACAGGAAAAATATTCATGTAGTGTGGAAGTTCATGCATGGATAAAATCATGGTATGAGCTTTGAAAATTATAGCGTTCTTATAATGGAAGATTTGATGACCGGCCTACAGGGGGGCCCCATTGAAATGTCACCATTTGTCCTGCTCCTACATCTTGCCTGAAAGAATCGCAGCTGTTTCATCCTCACTCTGTGCGATTGAGCTGGTTGAGTAGACCGGGTGCTGTGCATTTCTTTTGAAACTGTTTTTCTTTCATGTGAATGTATAATGTATGATGTTGCATGAAGCCGTAGGCTAACTGTTGATTATCAGGAGAATGCAGTACAAAGGATATGAGGCATGTCTAATGTATCCCTCAGGGATTTAATGTAATGAGGCATACCAATGTACGGTGATTGCTATAGTTCCATAGATTGGACACATCCACCTACACAGTTGATGCCTCTGACACCACCACTGTGTCACAGTTCTGATAACCACCACTATTATTGTGAATGGAGGTCTTCGTAGACTCAGTTGGTTGATGGGAAAACTACAGTAGACATTAATTATGAGTGGTATTTATTAAGGCACGAAGAACAAATGCTTAGTTTCTTACAAGATTAATGGTATATAATAGTTTGTAATAAGGGATCAATAGCCTTTGATGGACAGATTGGCATTCTTGATCTGGCCCCATCCCTCGTGCCTCCTATTTGCCTAAGAGTCCATTTTGAATCTGAATGGGACAGTTTTTTAAAAATGTTTTGCGTGGATCGTTGTGCTCCAGTTATCGAGGTATCGCGCTGCTCAGCCTCCCAAGAAAAGCGTATGCTGTGGAGCTGGAAAAAAGGCTCTGACTTATTGCTGAACCTCAGATTCAGGAGGTGCAACTTGGCTTCCGCCTGGTTGGTTGTGGAACATTTGATGACAAGTACTGTATTGCATGGGATTTGGCTGTTCCAAACTGTGAGAAACGGGTGAAAAATTCCCCTTAAACCCTGTAACCTAATGTATCAGTGAAATATAGATTACTCTTGTTATCGGTACACAGCCTTTAAAGCTATCAAAATATTGATATAGAGGCTGACTATTGATTGTTTTCCACAGATGATATATAATTGCGACAGAACTACATTGTCAAATAACCTTTAATTCCCAAAAGCTGAGCCAATTATTTAAAGAGTGCAATTTAGAAAGAAAAATCAAATTAGTCATTTTAATGGTGTGATTCTATGCCTCAATTAAAGATAATTGCTTTGCGTGCTTCACACCTCCCACACTGGTTTGCCGGTCTTGTGGTGAATGCTGCTAATAATGGCACATAAAGCTTTCTACCAGATGCACGGCTTCCAAAAGCCTTTGGCTGTTGTCATCCTCCTCCTGAACATTTCTGCATTTAATATCAACCCGGGCTGCTCATTAGTTGTGACCAACCAAACGTAACATTTGTCATCAGCCAAATGGTCTTTAACACCACAAAGCGTGCTCCCAGTTCTGTCAACAGGCAATGCTGTCATTAGCAAAAAGGCAAGATGACCCTTGCTTCAAGAAGCAATTGAATTGAATTTTCCCTCCAATGTAGATAATACATCTCTCAGGATTTTGCTATAAGAGATCAATAGCATTTGATCTCTCGTGCCTCCAAAGTCCCTAAGAGCCGGCCTTTGTAATCTGAACAGCAGTCTGCAGTCGGGGGAACCAAGATGAATGAGAGTCATTAAAAGCTCCAAGTGAAACACAAGCAGAGATGCTGGGTGGTCATTTGTGCCTCACAGCATCTCAGCAAGATGGTCTTGAGGAACAAAAGTTCCTGTAATGGAAGGTGGTAGCTTGATTGTCAATTACTCAATCGCCACCTTTCGTTCCAAAGGCAAAATATGAGCAAGGAAGTAATGGAGAATATAATGCCAGAGAAAGAGTTGGACACCCTGAATAATTGCAGTCTACTCTACCATTTACCCAGATCTTTTCACCCTGGTATGGTTGCCCGGTGTCTGCGAGTGCGGTGTGGGCGTGTAGATAAACTTGTCAATGGACCATGAATACACCGATGCATCTAGTCCTTCCATGAATCAAAATTACATGGTTCCTCACATCAATATTGAATTGGTTATAAACTATCAATTGTCTTTGTGTTATGGTCTTCAAATGGCGTCTGTTGGATGTGTCTATCATACAGGTGCAGCACACGTGTCTCTGGTTCTGACCTGAAGCTGCTTTTCGTGAAATGTTGTCTCCGCGTGGACCTTTTTGCCTCAAGTTGTGTATGCGTGTCATGTGCACGTGTATAATTTGAGAGGTGCTGGATCCCCTCCAACTTGTTGATTTGTTATTTTCATCATTCGTCATTTTCTTTGATTGCAGCCTTTCAGTGAAACAATTTGGGCCAAAAAGGATCAGACGGGCTGCGTTTTCAAGTATACATCTGTGCACAGTTTTCTCAAGAGTGGTTGATACTTTAAGAGTCATTTCCGTTCTGAAATATATGCGGACCAGTGGCAGATTTTTATTTAGCCGATATTGTCAATATATTGGTATTGTAGTACATGTCACCCTCGTAGTAAGAAGAAGATGTACGGAAATGGCTAAGTGCATTAAAACAATGCATGAGGCTGCTTTGGTGGGGGCATGTTGAATTAGGACATTTATAGAGGTTAGTGTTGAAATAATTAGACTTTTAATCTGTTTTACAGCATTGTAAATTGACTCTCTTTAGCCCTCTTTAGTTTTTAGACTGTTGTTCATTTCATCACAGATTTAATGAACAGGTTAAGACTGGACACATTGTTTTACTATTCACTAAGCCTTGCCGGGGAAAAGAACTCCACATCGAGGACAATGAAGGATCCTACAAACTGTATTTGTCTTGTAAGTGTGTTTTTACACAGTGCAGGTGGCTGTGTGTGTTTTGTGTCTTTGAGACTGAAGTATCGTGATTAATTTGGACAGTCACGAGTGTCTCCTGATGAATTTACTAGAAGAAGGGAACTTGGGATTTCTGGAGCCAACAGATCAACCGGGGTGGCTGCTGTGGATATCTGGTTTGAATTTTAGCGCTGTGGTGTCTGTCACAATTCATCCGTTTGAGTCTTCTAAGAATCGAAACATTCACACTTTTTGGCGGCTTGGTGCTTATTTAAGGCGACCCACGGGTCTTTATTTAGCTGCCAGTGGGTGCGTTGTTCTTATCTTCCTGTGGACTTTGAGGCCTTTTTGTAAAGTGAGAAAAAAAAAAGTGTAATGCTTTGCTTAACAAACAAAATGCTTCGGTTTGTCAGTGTATGGACAGCACCTTCTCAGCTTTCTGTCAATTTTGTTTGATTTTCTCTCAAACACTGAAAGGGGAATAATGACATAGTTAGCTAAAGACTGTGTATTGTGTTCCTGGTGGATCTGTGTTTTCACTGTTGCCAGCTTGTTTAACACTATTCATCCATTTTTAGCACTGTATTGATCAGTATTGGCTGTTTAATCATCTGCTCTGATTATCTAATAGCTGAGGCCCCTTGTATCTTATAATGTATAATGAGGGACTCCGATGTCCCAGCACTCTCAGACCGATGGTTTTCGGCCACAGGTATTGATTGTGTGTAAATATCAAACTTGTTGCGTGGGTCGCCTCCTCGACCCTCTGGCTGTTTTTGGTCAATCGACTCAGCCAATCAGTCCCTTTTGTTATGTCGTATACGTATCGTACAGGTCAGTTCGTGATTAATTGTAGTTTGTGTTAAATTGTTTTCTTGTCACATTATTGTTTCAGGTTTGTTCTGTGGCCAACAGCTGTCCAAATCATTTGAGAGTAAAGGTATTTTTTGCTGTAGTCATTTTTAGTCATGCTAGCACCGTGACGCTGCAGATGTTGGTCGGTTCACCACTTTGGTTCAGACTTAAATGTCAGAATTGCCATGAAACTTTGTACAGACATTCATGATTCCCAGAGGATGAATCCTAATGACTTTATTCTAGTGCCACCATGAGGTGGACCTTAATGTAAATGTGTCAATAACTATTGGATGCATAGCCGTAACATTTGTCCTGTTCGATACTAGCCTCTGCTGTGCTTGTTGTGGGTAGTTCTAATGATCAAATGTTAGCATGCTAACACGCTAAATTGGTGGCATGTGTAATGTATCTCAGGGCGTCATGTAAAAGATGGTGACCGTGATAGACATTACTCCTGCTTAGCATCAGCAGACTAGCACTGTGATTGTGAGCACGCTAGTGTACTGGTGTTAGCATTTAGCTTTTAAATTTGTAACAATTTTAGAGGAGTCATTTTGCGAATACTGCTTTATGTTTCCATCAGATGCAGGCGTACAGTGATTTTGGATTACTTTTAGGTTCTATTAATTCTCTGCGGTATTGTCCTGTAATACTATCATTCAAAAATAAATTGTCATCCCAGCCGTCCCTAAATCCATATAAAACATGAAAAACGGAGCCTATTTTTACATAATGACATCACCTGTTTGAATATGACTGATTAGATCCCAAGTATGTAGAGCCGGAGCCGCAGCCTCTTACCTCCAGACAAGCTGCACGCCAGTAAAACACATGGCTAATGAGGACGAGGCCTCGAGTGGATTGGAGCTCTTCCGATATGACTTTGACAACAAACACAGCCACCATTAAAAGTTAAGAGTAAATAGTTTCAGCCCTCTTTATTGTCTCGCCTGGTTTGCTCGGGATTTTAATTGCAATTAGCGGAGGCAGTGATTTATCGCCGCGTAGTTGGTTTCAGCGCCGTGTCGTGTTAGGCTAATTGGTTTGGTTAAAAGGGCGTGACAGGGGGCATGCTGGAGTTACCGTAGCTCTCAGAAAGAGGATCAGCGTTTCTCCGCGCCTGCATGTTTTCATAGTTTCCCTTTCTTCCTTCATTCCTTCATTCCATCCATCTTCTCCTCACTTATCTTTCCCTTCACCTTTTTTCTAACATTTTCCATCCTGTCCCTCCGCTTAGTGCGACCAAACACATATCAGATGGGCTCTGTCACGGTAGTAATAACACTCGATTACTCTTCAGTTTTCTATGAGCCACCTTGCTCCGGCTCTTCGCTTATCAAGTGAGGATCTGCCACGACAGGCGGTTTAAAAGAGAAGTAATCATTCACTGATCACACGCCATTACTCTACTGGCAAATGCAGGAGGAAGGGGGGAGCGGGGAATGTGTGTATTCCTCTTCTAGTCAGATAAAATGTCAACATTTCAGCGCAGGTGTTGGTGGAGACTGAGCAGCGGTACTGCTGCTCCGTACATGTCCGTCCTGTTCCTATTCCTCACCGCGCCGAGAAAGAAGCATAATCGAGGCTACGTCTCGCCTGCAGCCTCGTAGACGGCGAGTGGACTGGGCCTGTGCGGCCAGCTGTATGCTAAAGGTGTGGCCCAGTCAACATGGGTGTGCATCTGTGGTGTTTGTGGTGTGTGTGGCTCTTGTCTCCACTGCAGCCAGCAGGGCAACAGCGGCACGCCCTGGCAAACGGGATGAGAGAGCTTCTGCAGGGGCACACAGCCCGGGATACGTTTTATATTTGTATGCACTTTAACTGAGCAAAATAGAAGTGCCATGTTCAAGAAGTTGAGTTGCAGTCCACGTGTTGCCTTAAAGCTTTCGTACTTCTTCTCCAACTCAGGCTTCGACTTTGTGATTGGTCAAGAAAGGAAATCAGTGAGATGTAATGGCTGTTAACTGGAATAACCTGTAATTTATGAAATTTAGGGTGTTGAGCGTTACTAATATGTCATGCATCAGAGGGTTTCTGATGGAAATTACTGCAAAATGAATTTATAAAACATCGGGAAACGGTAAAAAATGAGTCCGCAGTGACCTCATCATCAAATGTCTTGTTTGGTCCAACCAACAATCCAAAACAAATAATGAATTTACTTTAATGTAAGACCAAGAAAAGCAGCAAATCGTCACAATTGAGAGCTTTGAGCCAGCGAATGTTTGACGATTTTGCTTGAAAAGATGCTTTGATTAAAGCGATATGACACATGAAGAGTGGATATACTGTTAAAATCCAAGGTGCAACGCGTTTCAGTGTTCTCTCTCGTGCATGTTTTTCTGCTCACAAACCTCAAATTTTATGCACGTATCAAAAAGAAGGACACACTGAATCTTTGGAAAACATTGGGATCTTGACTAGACAATAAATAGAATAAAGTTTGAGGGGTTTGAACCATTCGTTGAGTCATGCTTTAGTTAGAATTGAGGCCGAGGTGAGTGTGGCCGGGTTGAAGATGCCAAATTCAACACCTTTTTAGCTCCAGAACAGGAACTTAAGATTGTTTTCAGTATCACCAGGGGGCAAAGTATACTTTCCTCTCCACCAACCAAAGTGGCGAGTGAATGTTAAAATTGTACCAGCCACTCATTAGGTTACCATTGGTTTTGGCATATTTACCAGCATTTTGGCTAGTGGCTGGTGCTAATTTTGTTCCCTGGTTTACGCCACGAAATGTCCAAAAATGGCTAAGAATTCCCACTTAACAATTTCTAAGAGGCCAAAGAAATGTCTTCAAATGTCTTGTTTGATCCAAGCAGCAGACCCAATCACAAACACTTTAAAACCCAAGACAGGCAGCAAGTTCTCACGTTAAAGAAGCTCGAACCAGCTAATGACTGATTATCAAAATAGTTTCCAGATACATGCTTTTCTGCCTGTTGTCAGTGGTTTCAGCCCAAATACAGGACTCATATCGAGGATATAAGAAGTATGAATGTTTGAGGCATTAATGCCCCCTTTAGCTGCCTGTTGCCGCTAGATTATATGCATTTCCTCGATGTTCATAGCAAAGCGATTCACACCCAGTGCCTGTCATCTTCGTCCCGACTCGGCGCCGGTGAAGATGAACGGCGGCGGGCTGAGAGCAGAGTGGAGTTGAGTGGAGCAGGAAAAGAGCAGAGCGGAACAGAGAAGCCGAACAGCAGGGCCGCAACACATCCCAGATATAAAAGACGAGAGCGGGACTCGGCATGAGCGAGCCGTAGATAGCTCAGCGAAGCAAAAAGCCACATTTGTTAACGTGGGGGTTCAGCCAGCAAGATGTCAAGAGACAGGATACCACATTACACAGGAGTTACACAATGCCAGCCGAGCCACTTAGCACGCAGCATGAGTAATGCAGTGTTTATTCACTGTGGAATAACTCACGGAGGTTTACCGGCCACTGACGCACGCAGACAATCATTTCAAGTATGAATTGATCTTTAATCAGCTGTGTTCGGCGAGGTCGGGGGCTTTACTGTACTGGCAGGCGTTATCGTAGTTATCGCAGTAATGTTTAACAAAATTCCTACACAGGACGGGGAAAGTTTACAACGTTGATTTGAACAAATTTATCAACAATTTTGGTATTTGATTAATCGTTTGGGCGATTTATCAAAGCGAAATGTCAAATATAGTCTTCTCTGTTTTATATCATTGTGAATTGAACTGTCATTTGGACGAAGTTGGTTATTTTGAGGTGCAATGTTTTTTTTTTGTTTTTTTTTTTTTTTCAGTTTTCTGAAAAATCATTAATCGATTGATCTAAATCCTGTCGTGGAAGCCAAACCCCTGCCCTGCAGAAACTGCTTTTATTTCTTTATTTTTGTATCATTTACAACATGCAGGAAACGGCAACTGTGAGAAAAGTAAAATTTCGTTGAAATAACAGTGTCTAGATCATTAACAGCATTTACTTTAAGCATGTTTTGCAAATGAAACGGCCGAGCCGATTCAAAACGCTGTGGGTCGTCTTGCGATGTTGTCACTGTACTGAAAAGCTTCGAGGGGACGACATTTTATTTTGAGAGAAAACGACTTCCCTCTTCCTGCCACGAGTTCAGGCATCGCGGGAGTAAAGTTAAATACAATGGAATCACCATAGTTCCATTTTCCCCCCGTATGTTGTCATGCATGAATTAAAACGAGCACCGTGAGCAGACACTTGAGTACTATAAGCAAATGAGTTAAACAGCATTTGTGTGGGAAAGATTCTGTCGGAAGCTTTACGATCCATACAAGTGGTTGATCACTGTAACCGTGATCGACTAATAGCAGGGTTCGTACAAAGTCCGTAAAGTTTGGAGACGGCTTATTATTAAGCGTTAGGAAAACATTTTACATGACCGTACCTTTTTAATGTTCGAAATGGAACGATCCCGTTGTCATATTTGTTTGTCTCCTGGCATTTATAGTAACAATTTAGATGTGATGATGATGATGATGAAGGCTTCGAGAGTCTGGACATTTTTGGTTTTGGCTCTGGTACCAGCTACAAACCTGAAGTCCGACCGAGATATTCAGGTCTTTCTTTTGAACTGAGCCAAAGTACCAGTGTTTATTTAGGGGAGTGCAAATATGTACAGCAGGTTGATTTGAATGCATATTTATTTTGTTTATTTTATTTTCCACAAAGCTTTGGTGACTCATCAGCAGCTGCAGGTCTAACTATGCACTTAAAACCGTGTCGGAGCAGAGAGAGGATTTAAGTCTGTTTGGACGAGTCTGCTTTGCTCTCTCTTGCATTTTTCTTCATCCTCACTGGCAGCCGTTGCCATGGTTGTGTCAGCGCCTCCGAACTACCTGGGATGGTATTTCCATGGACACAGATCAGGATGGCACCGGGCTCGGAGGTGTAGGAGGAAGACAGTTCACCGGTGTCAGCAGTTCTGTGTGTTGGGAGACAGACTGACGGAGACAGAGCGGCAGCAGCAGGAGGAGGAGGAGGAGGAGGAGGAGGAGGATGTAAAGGGGTCGAATCAAAGCTTTTGCGGGCGCATGTTCTCGTCGTCAGCTGCTGAGACCAGTGGAAGTTGTCCGTCACCGAGGTGTAGCCGCTCCTGCTGTGCGGTTCGAGTGGGTAGCCTGCGTGGTGTGGAGCGAACCTGCATCCTCAGCCTTCTATCTCTCCTCCTCCTCCTCCTCTCATCTGTAATTCATTTACCTTACTCGCTCGGGTAGTTACTGCGCGTGACGTTGTACCAATGGGCTCCGGCGGGTGTGTCCCGCTGCCCCCCCCCCCATGAGCTCGGGGACACTCTCCAGCACCTTGAAGAATTCCTCTCATCATCCTCAGATTTGATAGGAATGTTATTGATCAGAATATGATGCTGGCCTCATCCGAATGAGCAGCATATTCACATAATATCCCAATAAGGACTCTGCCATATATAGTTCATGGTGAATCTTTTGAAGAAATACCTTTTCAATATTTATATTTATATATAATTCCTATAGGTAGATTTGTATTGCACATTTCTGCAGTATGCTACACAGCCTGCAGTTCTGTTTCTAATGACATACTGCATAGCTCTATTATGACCAGCCTGACCCGCTTTGTGCATTGGAATGTAGGAACAGTCCTATTGGACTATAATTGGTCATTTGGATGTGAACAGCAGGTTGTCAGAAAGAACCCTGCTCTTACAAAAGCTGCTCATTAAAGGACTACGGCTCCCCTACTTTCCTTCTGCTTCCCTGCTGCTATACGGCACATGACTGGGATACAGGGCTGCTGTGGGCTGATGTAACAGTGATGTGTGCATGTGAGAAAGTAGAGAGCAAGAATGAGAACTGAGTTCTTGTGAGTGTGATACTAATTGCCCGTACACAGACATGGCTCGGTGAAAAGGACCATATAGGCGTGTTGTTGCACAGCTGCAATTGTTACGTCTGTGGTCTTTCCAGCTCATTGCCCTGGCTTCAGTAATGATGCTCCTGAGCCCCTTTCATTCAGTGGCCCATTTAAGAATCAGCAGGTTCTCCAATTAACAGAGCCATGTATGTATTCTTGAACAGGAGCACGGGGGTGAGTGGAGTCATTCACCCCTAAAACCCACATGGGCTATAAGGTAGTTGCATAGTTGCATGCTTTAAGTATCCAGCTTTCTCAGCAAAATGGTCTTCAATGAGAGCTAAACAAAAATCCTCCTCTGCTCCACTCACTCACCATTTCACTCAAGTATTCAGTATTGCATACATTTCAAGAGACAGCTCCCTAGAAAACTGTTTAAATTGTGAATCCAGTGATGAGAAATGATTAATTCCATGCTCTGCAGTCTTACCAGTAAATTATTACTTGTTCAGTGAAAAGTGAGATGAAATCCGCATGAAGAGAAAAAGAAAAGCCTTGTAAAATATGCATATATTAACCATCTCTGTTCAATCAGTATGTGCCTGTTTAAAAGGTGCTAATCTATCAGAATAGTGGCATTCTGTCATGTGCAACATTCACTATTACTAATGTGATTTGAAAGGTGTGGCGAGAAGGGAGCACAACAGCACGTGGGTCAGTTATCACAGAAGTCTGGAAAAATAATGACCGTGGATTTTCTTTAAGTGGATCAGCTTTACTAATCACTGTTTCCATGTTTCCTCCCACACTCCTGCAAATTTTTTATTTGGCCTGGGCAAGCTAGCATCCTTCCCTACTCCATCAGCACGCCATTCTTCCCTGCTGGACCCTCGTGACTGAGCCACAGTTCTGTTTTGACTGTTGATTCACATGCACTATATCCACTTCATTATCAATGTCTGGAAAACCTGTAAAGAAAACACATCACTAACATTTCATATTGTGAGAGGAGTGGGCGTTTGTATGCCTGTAAAGCTTTAGAAGACTTTTACAGCAGTGGAAATGTCTCAGTCCTCATCATTTTTAGTAATAACTAAAAAAAAAAATCTTTGAGAGGTTCCACATAAACAATAAAATAATGATATGTTTACATTTATGCTCTGGAGACTTTTGGAAATTTGATATCTTACTATGTTGTTTTGTACTTCTGTAACATTAATGAAGCTGCTAAAATGAATGGCTGTGTATCTGCAGCAGTGTTGCAGGAGGAGCTGAACAACATGGATCTTTAATTTTTCATACTCGCCCGAGGCTGGAGTGGATGCAGGCTGCCTGTCAGTGTTTCTGCTGTGAGTTTCAGTAAGAACAGGAGAGATTAGACAGGCAGCTACAAGCTGATACTCAGCTGATAATCAAGCACACACACACACACACACACACCTTTCAACCAGACTGGAATTGTTCACTAGCTCTCCGAGACAAGAGCTTTCACTCTTGTGCCGCAGTGTTTTCAATGCTAAATGAAATCACTCCAGAAACAACCCATCTACGTTTGCAACAAAGCAAACTGTTCTTATGCATTTCATATGCAAAGTTTATGATCAAAGAGAGATCCCATCCCTCTGCTCTCATTTAGATGCTGATTTAACCAACACGGTCTAAAATGCAAACATACACAGAGAGCAAGTGAGTGTAAACTTACTTTGGAAACCTCAAGGACTATTACAGTTTCCCTCTCTATTAGCATCACAGAAACTAAATGCAGCGCAGAGAAAGGCAGAAAAAAAGACAAAAGGCTTTTTAAAAAAATTTTTTATCCCTCCCTGTAGTTAAGCTGTCATTTCAGAGGCAGCCCTATACTATACTGCTCCATCAGTGCCAGTTGTGGGACAGGATGTCTCCGAGTGAGTGGGGGGTTGTGGGTACTATATCTGCATTGATTGCAGTGCGGTTAGTGTCAGGAGCTGCCTTTCTATTGCTTTCATTCGTTCTCTCACTCCATCGCTTTCTCTATGTCCCTCTGTTCCACTCTCTTTATATTATAGGAAGCAAATGCCTACCTCTGGTTCTGTGAGATAAGACGCCGGCCTTCACAGGTAGACAGATATCAAAACCCACAGACACCACTGGTCTTCATAATGGCATAGGAATGACAAGTGATGACATATCATTACCCTAGTGTCTCTTGATTTAGATCATTCAATTTGGCTTCAACTGTGGCCCTGACATGAGAGCAGGCAGTTAAATGATTCTCAGATCAGTCATATGCTTCAGTTGTGGAAACCAGCATGTAATCAATACACACCTTTGTACATAAATTGACAAATATCTAATGTAGGTGTTGTTCTGTGTACACAGGAGATGCAAAGTCTCCTGGTTTTGGTATTTAAGAGTAATCTATCTATGAAGTTGCCAGAGTAAGTCCCTGTGGAAGTAGGATTTAATAGCAGCTACACTTTAAGCAGATTGGGCTATAACACTGTTTTGTACAGATCTATTTCTTCCACCAGGCCAGCTGGAGAAGCAGATAGCAGGGAGGGGCATTGAGCAGAGGGACAGCACGAGGTTATGTTGGGCTCGATGTGCTGTGAGGCGTGGCAGGCAGCAAGGCCAACTCAGGTGGAAACACGGGCTCCATTTGTCATGAACCACACAATTCAAAACAGAAGATTAAATTGAACTCATCACTCTCCTCCTTCCTCACTCATCCCCAACTCTTATACCACTCTGCCACCCCTCTCTCTCTCTCTCTGTCTCTCACTCTACTTCTGCAAATCAGTATATCATAAAATTGCCTCTCCCTTCCATCTCCTAAAATTGTCATGTGCTGTTTACATCCCCCCTGCAGTGCTGAGGTGGTCTCAGGAAAGACTGTCCTGTCGGAAACCGGTAATTCAGGTTCCCACAATCCACGGCTTTTATCTGTGAGGTCCAATGCTACACTGCTGTGCTGTTTTGACGTTTCTCTCTGCAGGGTTCTAGCTAATATGAACACTACTGATATCCCTGCCAGTGCTTCTGCTTCACCTTCAGCCATCCTCGAGCATAATATGAACTGCAAAACACTGTAATACTTCAGAGAGTCTATCATGCAGTCTATTCATGATTTGAATAGGCAGGTTTCATTATCACAGAGAGCTGTGACTCTCACCTCATATTGGACATGCAGCTGCAACCATGAACATTTTAATGATTAGGGTGCCAAACTCACTGTAACCTACATATTCAATGTAAAAAAAAGTAACCAACACATAGTTAATGCTGCAGCAGTCTGGCACAGTGAAAATATACAAACTATGTCTTCAATAAACTTAGTATTTTATCGATGAATCAACCAGCTTTCCAAGACTACCATATTGCCATATCTCACATTTTAAACCTGCAATAATGGTTTGTTTTTGTTGGCCACTTGGGAGCAGAGATAACAAGCTGCGAACGCAAAATTGACACGTTTAAGCTGACATGGAGAATTTGTTAGCATTCAGTTGCCTATTTAAACATCCAACAGATGCGGCGCAACATCATCATTCTATTGTAATCGTGTTTGTGGGAACTACAGAGTTGGCTGATAACTGTCTGTGGGTTTGTACGAGTGACCCCTTTCACATAGTTATGTGATCCATTGTTACGTTGCTTTCATACAGCAAGCGGTTGCCACCACCGCCTCCATTGTTTTCAATGTAAATACAGGAGAGGAAGGGTGGCAGCTGCTTTCGAGAACGTGCACAGCTCTTTGCCGCTGCATACAGTGTTTATGATGGCTCATCTTTTTCAACTTGCCACCCTGGCTCGCTTTGTGACCAAGGCAACCACAGAAACTATACAGTGAGGAAACAATATAGGAGATGATATTACTCTGAGTTTCCTGAATTACACACCTCTTCACCAGCAGAGGACAGAAATATCAATGAAGAAAAACAGTATTGGAGCAACATCAGCTTCAAAGTATGATTATCTAATCTGGGATAATAAACAACACTTATTGAACTAGTTGGCAAAACTTGCTATATTAATTATATACTGTATATAATCATTAATATTAATAATGAAAATTTGGATTATAGCTGCTTTAAGAGCCTACAATAGATTTGAAAGTTACCGCCACTATGTGAAATCAGTCTTGAATTATCTTGGTTATGTTTTTAGACATGTAGTCTACATTCCTTACATTAAAATTGATATTCTGAAAAGCACTGAATAAACGTACAACCCATCATAATGTTGTTTCCCCATCTCCCCATGCTTTATGTTTTATTCACCAACTGAAAAGAAACTATGCAGTTGTTTTCCTTTCCGGAAATGAAAAACCGCCATCTCTACCTCCACCCCCCCCACTCTCCTTCTATAAATCCCTGTACAAATGAAACAAACTGTGCCAAGGTTTAGCATCAATATGGGGGAAAAAATGTCCTATATTATTAATGGTCTCAGGAAAAAACAATCCGCCATTGCAGCCTGTAGCCGTGTAGTTCTCGGTTTTCACAGCTTTCCTCGCAAACAACAATAGAGGTGCAGCTAGAGCAATGGCACCACCTGCTTTGTTATTCAAAGCATATTCCCAATATAAATTTTGTTTAATTGGAAAAGAAAACAACTGTGTGGGCAAAGATTATGCATAATCACAATAATTATTTCCCTCTGTGTATTACTTATTTCGAGGTGAGTATTCTGTGCTGCCTAATAAATGCACCACCTAGGAGGGAATAAAAAGGACATGCAAATTAACATCAGAGATGAATCATGTTCATCGTGAGAGAGGATGAAAAAAAACATTAATCTGAATTGATTAATTAGCTAACTCACATTGATGGAAAAGCATATTTCACAATTTCCTAGAAACATGTCAATATATAAAAACATATATGAATAGTTTTCTTAGCTTGCTTGTTTGTGGTCATTTCATTGTATGCCTCTCTCTATCAACACCTACTGTGCAGCATTTTCTTTCTTTGGGTTTCTGCGTTGCTGCTAATGAAACATGTCCAAACACTGCACCAAGCTGCAGTAATTTCATTGCTGCCACTGTAGTATTGTCATATTGGCAGTTTGGAAAATGTGTTTTGATCTTGAGTTTCAGGTAGAAAAGCACAGCATTGTTTTTTGTTGTATTTTGAGCAGAGCCCATTTACCAGCAGCTACTGCTCTGTGTCACATAATGGGATGATTTGTCAAAAGCACAACAGTAATCAGCCAAATGATAGCAGCAGGTGCTGTAGAGTTTACAGTAAGTTTGTGGAGGAGCAGTTCTCATCTCTGAGGCAAGCATCCATGCACAGCATGTGTTCAGAAATTATGTTGATGTCACTGATGTTGATGTCCAGTGGTTTAATTGCCATTACTAGTGTATCATGCCGAGTGCCCCACAACATGCCAGACTCAAACACCTCAAACACATTTGTTGCTGATCATTTTGATTTGACACCGTGGAAAACATTACCTCAAAGATAATTTTTCTAATCAAGCCTCCTGAGCTGGACCTAGTCCTCAGCTATTCACAGCACTGCCAACTTTCCCATTTCCTTTTATACGCTCATTAATTCATCAGCGAAGTCAGCCACCTCCAATCTGATGTCTGAGCAATTATCAGCTTCAGTCGGGCTGTGATGTTTGACAATGCAGTGTTTAACATTGCATGCCTTTTTAGAGTCTGGTGAGACAACCTGACCTTTGTGGCACAACAAGAAATAATCATCATGTAACTAAGGTCACTGTCAAAAAGCCTGTTGAGTCCCACGTCCTCAGTCTGGACATACATGTGCAAAAAAGCCTGACTCACTGGGAAATCGTAGAATTGGTGAGCGGCGTCATCCTTTCCATCTGTTTGTGTTAGGTTACGGTCATTAGAAGCTGTGTGTGTGAGAGTGTGTGCATCCCCAAAGCAAACACTTGGTCCTTAGTTTGTCAAAAATTTCAATTTTAATGGAAGATATTGTCTACTGACTGCACTAGGAATGATAAGAATGGCCAGTAAAATGCTCATCGTGAGCTCACTGGCTTCAGAAATGTTCCTGTTTTGCTAAGATGCTCATTCCTAATGTGTCTGTGCAGGAAGGGGACAGGCCAAGTGACCTTGGCAGGATATGATGGCAATGGGGTTGTATCACGTAAACAGCATACACACGGCATAGGCAGCAGTCTCTGTCTGTGGGCTCTGATGCTCTTTCCATTTTAAAAGGACATTAGGGCTAATGGTAATGGTATCGCAGAGGTTTCCAAGCCTCTTTCCAGTACTGCCCTATATACTAGCAGCCAAAGAGCATAGTCCATTAAGAAAGCAAACAATGGATACTCATTGTTTTGCCCACATAGGGCACAGGGTAAACATGGCTATGCCACAAACAAGTAGCCATAGACATATCGTGTGCTTTAGCTGTTTAGCAATGCTCAAAGTTCCCTCTGGGATAAAAAAAACCCCCACAAGAACTGAATAAGAACTTAAGTTCTGACATTATCCTTTAGTGACACAAACAAATAGCCAGGAAGGAATAAATGAAGTGGGAGATTTCCTGAGGAAAAGCGTGATAAGGAGTAAACATTTCCAGGAATCTAGACACGAAGTCATTAACACAACCGCTTGACATTTAAGCATCGGTTACTGGGAACAAAAGGTTATAATCAATGCAGAGAAATGCTGTGTAAAAAACAGTCTAGTGTACGTGTGCATGTGCATTATGTGTAGTGGGTGAGTATGTTTTTCCATGTGGCTCAGCTGAGAAGGCTCTCTCTCTGATTATGTCCTTTGTGTGCGAGCAGTGCACACATGAGCTGCAGCAGTGACTCGCGGAAACATGGGGTTCGACACCTTTCACCAGACTCTTAACACAGATGTGAGAATCTGCGTCGTTTGGTCCAGCCTGGGATTAGTGATGGCCACAGTCTCTTTATGGCTCAGTGGCTGCACTGAGTTGACAGCAGCTAAGCGATAAGCCTTCCATTCTGAACTACTGACTGTGAAGTAAGCACATTTAATTAGAAGGTCTGTCCTGTGCTGATTAATTTATTCAGTGTAGCCTCATTTATTTAATCAAGTCAAGGCAATTAATTTGCATATAAACAATAGTTTAATTGTTTTCACTTCACAACTTTACTCATCATAGCTACTTTATGTTAGATATTATTAAAGCTATTCACTTAATTATTACGAATCTACTGTGCCATGGATGATGTGCAATGCTTCCTTCAACACCTTCTTCACAGATCATGCCATAGTAAAAAATAGGCTGCAAGCAAAGTGTGTAAATAAACCCTGCACTGGACGCTCCAGGAGAGTCAATAAAACTGCAAGCTGAAATGCATTTAGAGATCCTCAATGAGAATCTCATTGTTCATGCTACCCCTGCGATTTGCGAGGATACCCCAGACAATCAATACAAGGACCATTAGGCTTAACAAACCTGGTTCAGCTATAAACTACCCACAGCCGCTTTAATGCAACAACATGTACTCTAGGACAGCCTGCCTACCTGTAATGGCTCGGAGGCAGGTGGCTTGTACAAAGCACGATGTAATCTTATTCTGACACTCATTTGTCATTCTCACGCTAATGTACATGGGATGATGCAGATAAAACCCCACCCCCCAAAAACATGCAGTAATACCTCAAATGTATGTGCGTGCATGTGCTCCGCTTATACCACGCTGTTTTATGTGATTTTTGACATTTAGCAAAATGGAGTAATACATGACAATTTTTTTCCAGTTCTAACACAGCAGTTCTTCTTTTAATCACTGTCAGTCATGTCACTCTCTGGCAACAAGCTTTGGGTGACTGCAAGACTGAGATATGGAACTTGAAAGAATCAGGACGAAACCTAATAGACGAACCACAGCCTTATGCAATGTGTTGACACAGTACACCAAGATTTGACATTCAAAATGAGAGCTGCTATGCTTAGAAAAGCCTAAATAAATAATTTAGAGTCTTGTTTTTTCACTTCTATTGTAAAGCACTTTGAACTACACCCCTTTTATGAGCGGTGCTATATAAAATAAGTTTCTTATTATTATTCAGTGATCAAAAGTCACTTACTGAAAGCAGAGCTATACAGCTTGGATAAACAAATATACTGTTCATTGTTATTCAATCACTATTCATTAAATAAATATGTATTAAACTTTGAGTTTTTCTCTTACAATGTTAACCATTATCAAAGTGAAGAAATGATGCGGCAGGCTAGTCGATTTTGCTGAAATGTCATTGCAGCAACTCAGAATGGTCCTCAGTAGTTTGTACGGCCCCCACGTGCTTGTATGCATCCTGACAACGTCGGGGCTCCTAATGAGACGACGGATGGTGTCCTGGGGTATCTCCTCCCAGACCTGGACCAGGGTATCACTGAGCTCCTGGACAGTCTGAGGTGCAAGCTGGCGTCATCGAATGGGCTGAAACATAATGTTCTATTGGATTTAGGTCAGGCGAGCATGGGGGCCAGTCAATGGTATCAATTCCTTCATCCTCCAGGAACTGCCTGCATACTCTCGCCACATTGTCGTGCACCAGGAGGAACCCAGGGTAGGGTGTGACAATGGGTCCAAGGATTTCAATAACAAACACGGACCCTCGGGTCTTTTATTGTTACACG
>JAVQJF010021844.1:0-38569 GCA_036023855.1 Gadopsis marmoratus
GCGAGAGGCAGGGAAACACCCTGGACTGGTCGCCAGTCAATCGCAGGGCAGACAAACAGACATTTAGGGCATTTTTACACTTCGGTTTGTGTAAACAAATGAGATATAACATGTTAAAAAGTGAGCTGGTAGGCAGATTTAGTTACCATTGGACAGAGCACCACCCCACTTTTTAGTCTTTATGCTAAGCTAAGCTATCCAGGTGCATGTTCTTTGTTCTTTTCACCTAACTCTAAAGAGAGCAAAGTTCTCCCAAAACGTCAAAACTATTACTTGAAGTCAAACAGGCCACTTCGAACAATTTCACAAGAGTTAATTTGTGGAATTTGAGCAAAATCTTGGCTCTGTGGAACTTGTAATATTTGAAAATGAACTCAAACTGCTCCAACCATGAAACTTACTGCAGCCAAAGTCTAGTAAATATAACAATGTCACCTCTGTGCACAAAACAGCATAACTTCACATTTACTTGCTGTCGCTTCTCATCTAAACAGCTGGCACAGAAGACCATGGGTAGGGGACAGTGATGCAACAAAGGAGCTGCAGCGTCCACTACAGAGAGGAGGAGCATGCCATCTCCCTATATAAGGCCTTAAAGCCTGTCCCTCCTGGATCTGTCACTGGTCCTCCTCTCCTCCCCCACTGAGATTTCCAAACTGTACCCCTGTGCCCTCCTCATCTCCCATCACTCTGGTCGGAGGGGTCCCAGAGGTTTGTTCTTCTTCTACTGTCCTATCGTCATCGCTCTCCCTCCCGGGCTACCACACCTTACCTGGCGGCCTCCTGTAAAGTCACATTCACCTGAAGGCACCTACCTGTCTGCACCTTTTGACTCCTTGCCGCTTTTTTCTTGGGACGTGGCGCAAGATGCCAGAGCCCACAAAGAAAGGTGAGGATGGGATTTGCATGTTGTCTCTAGCAGTAACACAAAACTGACATGAGATCCAACATAAGACTGCTGCATGTTTTAATTCATTTGATAGCAGAAGCTTAACTTTAAAGTCATTTTGTTTAGTTTTTTATGATTTGCTTGTTTACTGGTAACATGTTTAAACCAATTATATCCTTAATCCATGTTTGCCCATTTGCTGTCAGTGTTTTGAGAGGAGCAAACAAACAAAGTCAGCTGAATGCTGAAGGGAGCTCCATCACTTTTTGGCTCGTCTGCCAGCTTGTTCATAGGAATCCTCAAAGTGACTTTGACAGTGGTGTTGTATTACTGATGCATGCGTGTTTCTACCATCCCGGGGGGCCAAGAGAAGATTTGAGGTTTATGAACAGATACCATTGTTGCCGAGGGTTGGCATACTGGATTGTTGTGTGTGATCCAGCTGGAGAAAGACAGGATGATGAGGCGCAGTGGAGGAATGTCGATGAGTGCCGCGCCGGACACAAGCAAAGACCTGTGAAGGATGTTGCAGTTTGGTTAAACTGAGCGAGGGCTGGGCTGTATGGGGATAAATAGTAACCTGATGATTGCGCCAAGCAGGAATGACCAATGTGGACCCCTCAGAACTGCCCCCCACCCAGAATTCAACGCCATATTCAACCACACGCATCATCTTAACCCATCCCCTCTGCTGCCCTCACCCTCCACACCATAACGTCACTCATCTGTACTATCATGTCCATCAACATTCTTTTTTAATCCGCTCTTGTCTGTCATTACGATATGGTATTACTCCCTCCCTCCTCATTAGCTCAGCCTGTCGACCCAGACATGCCCATGTAGAGGAAATGGAATTTTTTTTTGTCCTGATGAGAGCCGATACAAGTTTTTAATAAACTCATTATTCTCCAGGGGATCATTGATCTGTCTGTAGCTGTTCCCGAGATGCTGGACATGATTTGCACAAACGCTAACACAATATTCTCTACGCAATTCATCTATTCTTGTCTGTCTGTCCTGGAAGAGGGAGTCCTCCTCTGTTGCTTTTACTGAGGTTTCTTCCTTTGTTTTTCCTTGCATTAAACTTTGGGGGGGGGGGGTCCCTTATCCAAACAGTGGTTATAAGGATAGAGGGTGCTGTACAGATTATAAAGCCCTTTTAGGCAAATTTGTGAGTCTGAAGAGGTTGACTCTCCCCTGCCTTTGGGACAGTGGACAATCCATTTTCAATGATTGGCACATAGGACCTCTAGAACAACTTTGAACTGCCAGCTGCAAGCTCAGAAATCCCATTCATCAAAGCCTAATTTTATCACCATCCCTTGGGTAGGAAAGGGTAGGAGTTTGCAAACAGTCAGAAGAAAGCTAGGACCCCATAATGATGTGAAGCTCAGCATGGCCTTTATCATTAATCGCCTTTGTACTGTTGATTGTGTACAGCGCAGTTGCCCCCACAGTGTTCATATCCACCACCATAAACATCCCTGATCCCCTCAGAGACAAGCTGTGGGGAAATAGAGGCAGCAGATTCCAGTCTGCTACAAACACATCCCATAAATAGCTGCATAGTCCAGAGCAGCAGAGGGTAGAAATGAGGGTAGAAAAGTATTGTTCCTTTAATGAGTCTGCACAGCTGAAGAGAAGGAAGCCAGCGCTGTTGTTTTAGACACCCCACTCTCAAACCTTTAAAAAGTCTGAACCAGAGATGACGGACAGGCTGAGTCGCCTGCAGATCTCTTGGGATGGGGATTCTTGTCCCTGGAATAGTTCAGAATGAGCACACTTTTAATCCCCATCCCTTGTTCCTTGCCATCTCTGTCCACAGCCATCCAACACCCCCCTCCTCTCCTGTGCCACACACCAAAACAGACATCTCCCTGCCACCCTCAGTTTGGGAGGTCAGCCACCTCGCCATCAAACCTCTGACCCTGTGCCCAGAAGCCGTACAGTACTGTGCTCGCTGCTATTCAGTTTGGGGTTTCGGAGGTGGACAAGCCCATGTCTTCACCTCATGATATTTACGGTCACTAAGACCCATCACTCTCCCTGGGCTCTGTCCTCTGACACCGTCGCCTTGCGTTACAGAATGCCACCTCATAAATCAGACCCATCGTAAGATGAAAGGGGAAAGCCTGTCAGCAACTAATTGACACCCAAGTACAGCTCTCATCAGACACTTAAAGTATCATTAAAGATCCTTGTTAAAGTCCATGTCTAACTAGAATGACTAAAAACAAGAACCACAACAAGGACAAACAGTATCATTAATGTAGGTTTATCTTTATTAGAGCAGTAGAGGTCTACATTAGGAAAAATTAAGCTGCTGGCAGTTTGGCTCACATGGCAACAGCTGAAAATACCTGCAACCCTGTCAGCTGCACTGGGAGTCCTGAGTGGTAAAACAAAACCTTTCTCCACTCTCATTATCTCAATAGTGATGAGGCAGAGCTGCGATTCTCTGGTGCATGATGTGACCCTGTAGGATTGTGGCCCGGTGGCCAGCGACGCATTGTTTTGAAGTCAGGTGAGAGAGTGGCTAATTTCGACAAGGAATTGTCAGAGGCAATCATTACAAATGGGGTGGATATCAGAAGCTAAGAGGCGATAAGAGAAATGGCTGTTAAAAGTAGTGCATACAGCTGACATACATGGAATTAGGGTTGCAGTATTCATAGACTGGCTGCAAACAGCTGGCAGTGAGAAATGGAGACTCTCTATGTAGGGAACAAAGGTTTCTCTAAAGCTAAAGATTCTTAAGGAAGAGCTTCAAGTCTCAGAGTATTGGCTGTGTTATATAAAAGGATTTCAAAGACACACCACAGTGATATTGTCCATAAATTCAGGCATTTTGGGAGACAGTGGGGCACTTAATAAAAAGGCAACTGGGTTTTAGTATTGAAATTTAATTTCTGTATATAATTTGGAGATATGCCTCAACATCTTTATGGCTGTGAGTAAAAAAACAACAACCAACTGGCTCTAGAGAATCCCCTTTATACAGACCTTTCCACTGACATCATTGACTATCTACGCTCCATGGAAATTGTGACTTTTGCCTAATTAAAGAAAGGCATGATTGAAATATACAGGATGAAATGGAAATGTCACTCTCAGGATACAGGCACTGTTTAATGGTCTTTTATGTTCTTTCTTTTAAAAAGAGATCTATGCTTTTTTTGCGCCAAAATCCCCGTGTTTGACATGCTAGCCCTCCTGTTCTCATTCTGTGTCTTATGTTCTCTGCAAATATAAAACGTTGTCAGAAAAAATGTGTGAAGAAGAAGAAGAAACATCAGACTTGGGAGAGGACTGGTACTGAGATTTCCAGTGGAATCAACAAATATACATTATGCAAGCACACAGGCATCCCTGAAGAATTCAGATTATTGCTGATGGAGTTCCTCTTGGGAGTGCTGTGTGGAACCCGACAGGTCCAACCACATGATGGCAACAGAGCTGTCAACTGTGGTCACTCCAAATATGTATCACTAATCCCTGCATCCACGTCTTTCTTTGGGCCAGCCCGCTGTGATCCTTCTCTTGTTCTGACAGCTGTTTGGTGTTTCAGTTTATTGAGGTTAACAAATAGACACAGACAGAAAATAAACCAGGTTTTGATTTATAGATCAGCATTGGATTTTACCTGCTGGTGGCACCACCGCAACACTACATGTGTTTGCCTTGTCTCATTGCTGAGGAAAGGGCTATGCAATTCCCTTGTTTATATTTTTCAGGGTGACGATAAAGTTGAATAGAACGCCGTTGTTAGATGTGTGCTGCTGAAAAGAGGAGGAATACTTAGCTCTTTCTTCAACTTGCTTAATGTTGACTTGTAGCAGAAAATTCAAGCTGATGATTCACAGATGATTCTTGCAGTTCCCACATGGTATTTCCATAATGTGTAGTTGTGTTTTTGAGGAGGTGCAAGGCAGGTATGACGATACATGCATAGGGTCTGAAGCTATGCCCTAAAGCCCCTTAAGGCCTTGAGTCCTGTTACAGGTTTTAAATGTCAAATATGTTTCTGCCGCTACCCCCCCACCATTAGTTTCATAAGTCTAAACGAGGCAGAGGGCAAAGGTGTGTCATCGGGGCCTTCATCATAATCAGTTAAGACTACATGGTGTCTAAGTATGAGGAGCCAGTCATCCAACACAAAGATGATATTCCTTAGTGGTGACTGGATCAATAACATAAGTCAAATGGAAATAGATTTTTGGGTGATTATGTTGTGCTGATTGCATTAAAGGGGTGCTGCAAGATATCTTGTTGTCATGTTTGACAGTGATTTGTTTTGTTTTTCTTTCCTTAGATGAGATGCCAAATGGCCAGCCAGAAGGTGAGTGGACGGCGATACACATCAAATCCCTCCCCTGTCACCTCACAGTCTAGCAGATCATAGCTGCACAATGTATGCACAAGAACGGACAAACATGCAATCATCAGAATTTTACTTAAAAACAAGGACAGTAGCACAAGCGAAAGAAGGACTTTTGGAAAAGGATACTTCTGTCAAAGTGTACACATCAATCACCAACTCTTGTTTGCACTAAGGTACACAGACACAGGGTAAAACTGAGCACGTCTACGCATGTAACATGACAGTCACAGCTCTGAACTGGGCGTGAATGTGCAAACACAGCCTCATAGGAGTGTAAATGTGGAGCCAATAGTCGGCAGTATGGATATGCTGCTGTGCTCCACAGTGTTCTGTGACCACGACCAAGCTGTCAGCATCTCTGACATTCCTCTTGCCAGCCAACTGATCCCTCTCTGTTGATTCAGCTGACGCCCCAGCAGCTCCATGTGAGCAAGGTGCCGGTATGCGATTGGCTTTTTGCCGACGCTGGGGTTTGACCTTGGAGCTGCAGCATCTTGAGGCTCCAACATGGCCGGTGGGGTAACAAAAACCTATGATGTGTCAGATAAACGCAAGTTATTTATGGTAGCTTAGAACAGTGGCGCGCTGGCTCACGATTTTAGTAACTTGAAGGAGAGTAGTGGAAGCAACTTGAACAAAGTACTCAGTAACCAGCCAGGTGAATCCTGCATGTAGGTTTACTAAGAAGGCACAGCATGTAAATAAGAGGTATTTTGAGTTATGTCTACCTCCACATCATGCACCAAACTAACTTGCCGGATACCACTCTCTTCACTGAACACTGAGAGATGGAACTGCTTTTAGCGCTTAATCAAGATGTCGACCAAGCCAACCCTTCAAGATAGCAAGAGTAAAGGAGCATTAATTATTAGTAACTGTGAACCCTTACACAACACTTTACAGAAAAATAGCAGTCACCTAGCTGTAACACAGTACTAAATAATGCATTACTGCCCAACACTGGTCGTAATGTGTACCAACTTATGGACATATAAGAGTAGTGGTAACTTGCATTTCAAGATCCAGTTAAGCCATTTCCAGTACAATGCCTCTTGTTGCAGATGTTGCTTGTCGCCTTATCTCAGAGAGATAACACAATTACTTAAGGTATATAATGGATGCACAGCACTGCCTGACTATGCACGACACTTCCAGCAAGTGTTGTGGTGGTTCTACAATTATCAACACGTAAATCCTTCACTATCTACTGTACAGCTATGGGTATCTACAGCAAAACCACCGCTACGCCTTGATGGAAGTATCAAGTACAAGTCGGCCTTTAGCCGTGGTACTATTTTAACGGTGTGTAAATGAATGTGCATTTAAATTGTGAACCTCAGTGACATTTGCATAATCCTAATCTTGACATATTAACAGCACATTTTGTACATTTATAAGCAGGAAAATAGTATCCTGTTAATGTCTGTTTATGTCTGTTGTTTCAAATGTGAAAATGGTCTGATGAAAATATGATTTATTGTATTTGTGAATGTCTACGTGCAGGCAGGTGGGTGTAGCTATGTGAGTTAGTACACACGTGTGAGTTTTTATGTTTGTTTTGGTGTGTATGTTTGAGTGCAAGACTGAGAGAGGCCTTGCAGATTCTGATGCTTTGTGCTTATAAAAAGCAGCCGTTCCATCCACCACTATATTTGTCACATGCTCAGAAAGTGTTGCCCCAGACAGTAACGGTGCCCTGCCCTTACCTGAGATTTCCCTGGCAGTTTCTCCACCCCCAGGTGGGTAACCTGACGCCCCCTTCTCCTGCCCCAGAATGTCTCATTCTTTTGCACATCACACTCACATCACGTGTTCGTTTGGTGTGTGCCATCACAATTTTTTTCCCCACTTAATTCACTCTGAGAGGCCTGAAATTGCACTTTTCTTGTGTAGGTATGATTGCTCATCACACTGTATGTTCACACAAAAAGTGAATCAGCTTAGCTGTAAGACCACCACCCCACTTATTGTGCACATATGCACACGCATGCACTGCTCTACCCGCATTTGCCTTGATGCTTGGTGCTGTCACTTATGCTGTGGCTGCCTTCGTGTTTGTGTAACTATATGACATATTATATCACACAGGAGGTATAGAGGGATTTCGGAAATTGGGTTTTGCTGACTCTGTTGGCTCTAGTAAAAAGCCAGCTGTCCAAATTTAATTTGGTACAAGCAATCAGATCATTTCATACATACTGTGTGAGTCAGTAAGCCCTGCCTCCTTCATCACATTACAGTATAGATATGCAATGACCTAATTGATGTTCCATTGGTGCACCTGATCAAAACATGGGACACAATCACACACCACATAAATTATTGCTTTAGTTGAATTTGAATGATTGCAGCATTGCTCAATGGAGGGCAATGTCGGTGTGTCAGTCAGTCAGTCCACCACTTTGGTACAGACTGAACTATTGGATGGATTGCCATGGAGGTTTGTTCAGATATTCATGCTGTCATGAGGACAAATCCTATCAATTTGGGTGATCCTCACAGTGGAGCCGCTGTGTCTCAGCCTCACAAGGGTCGCTAAAACTCTTATTTTGAAATGACCTTCTTTACTCGAATGTCACCAATTAGGATTGTGGCTATTTTTACGGTTTGAGCAAGCATTGTCTTGTAAGGCTGCCGGGGGTTGTGCTCATTGCTTGCTGCTCCAGCCTGGCGCTTTGTTTGCTGTACAGAGGCGGTAGCAGAGGGGAAAGAGCCAGTAGAGACTGATGGGAAGAAAGCAGAGCCCTCAGAGCCTGAGCCATTACAGACCGTGGTGGCTGAGAATGGCTCAAACCAACCACAGCCTGGTGGGGTTGAGGTAAAAGAGCAAGCAGAGTCCGGTAACTCTGCTGTAAAGGAGGAGGGTCCTTGCTCTCCCCCACCACCTGGTAAGTACACCTCTTAAACATGAATCAGTCCCATGTCTCTTTCAAAAAGCATGTTTACCCCTCTACTGTAGCTCGTTGACTTGCTACTGAAACAAGCCCTGAAAGTGTTACTAGTCATTTCAGTTGCACACTACATGGCTCAGCAGCATGGCAAACCAGGCTTTTCTTTATTATCTTATATGATCTAAAGCCTAGATTTACTCCGAGTTGAAAGCTAATAGATTAACTTTACCTCACAGCTAAGATTGCTATGGACTTCACTCTTACTGATTGGATCCATGCATTGATAATTCATTTGCTTTTAAAACAGTGCTCTAATTCCTACATGGCTTTACTTGCATGCAGACTTCAAAGAAATTAAACATTATATTTTCACCAGAGGACTTTATAGTGCAGTGGCACAGTAATTCATGGTGAACTAATAATAATATTAGAATAAGAATAAGAACTAATATAGACTAATACATAATAGATGTAGTACTGAAATGGCAAACTGAAGGTGATGCAATTTGATAGCAAGGTGAGTCATCAAACTCAATTCTTTATTCTATAATCCAGAAACATGAATGTGTTGGCAGTACAGCAAGGCAGCAGAAACAAACAAACACACATACACTATATGTGTACTGTACTGTGTAGTGTGTACTATATCATGTACTGGTAAGTGGTTTCCTTCTATCAGTTGTTTGTGTAGTCTTCAGTTGAGCTGAAATAAATTGATCTTCATTGTGTAGAAGCAGACACAACTCAGGTTACAGAAGATTTCAAGCTTTCGTTGATTTGGTCATGAGCATTTTTTGCTTAATATATGAGTTGCAGCTGCTGCTTAAAGGTTGATTTTTTTCTTCTTTTTTTTTATGATACACCTGTGTGTGTGTGTGCGCGGTGCCAGAAAGCTTGTGCTTTTGCCTCAGCAGCTTGAGAAGCTTGCAGCAATGAGCACAAAGCATTCATGATCCCACACTGCTACATCTCTCAGACATACACTAGTTAGGGTCTTACAGGCCACAAGCCAATCTTCCTGTCCAAGAGCTGCATGTCATGTTCCATTCATTCAAGTCTTGTCTCGCATGTGGTCTATCAATGGCCTTGTTGTGGCCAGCCAGTCTTGTGTCTTGTTAGCCTGCCAGTGATGGACTTGGAGCTTTTTGATAGGTGGGTCTATTTGTCAATTACATCTTTATTGCAGATGATGATGATGCTACAGCAACTACCCCATCCCCAACACCCCAAGCAGGTTGGTATCCATAAGAACCCTCATTACTTTCTAATTTGCAACTCTTCACCTCACCACTTGAGGATAGTTGCAATGGAGCACTCACTTTAAATCAGGCTCAAACCAGCTCCCATCACCTCACGAGTGCTTTGAACATTTTGAGAAGAGTTCTAAAGTACTCTTAAGTTACCACTATGTTTGTATGGCGATGTTAGTTGGGCAGTTATATTGTGGTATTATTTAGGGTGCTATTATTTAAGAATAGCTATGTTAAATGTTTCATTAATCCAACAGTTTTGTTTTTTGGTGTAATGTGCATTTCAGTGTTTAAGTCTTTAGTATCAAAAAGGCATTGGATCAAAGCTACTCCACAGCTGAAACGGTATATATGTTCACACGGTATATATTTCATGTCAAATTTGGTAAATATTCTGATGTATGTCTGTGCACTGACATACACGTAGTACGTGTGTGATTTTTACATTCAAAATTCCTACAAGCACATCAACCTTTATTTGCATATTTCAAATAAGGGTATGGATGTGAACATGATGATTCACATGTATATATTATACATACAAAATAAATACATGATTGCTTAATGTGTCTATCCATATTAATACACATGCACACTATTGTCCAATATATTGTTGTTTGTATCTATTAAAAGGGAATGCTGCTGAAGTTTGTTGTTTTTATGCCACAGGACAGTTGGATGTTAGTGAACATTAAATCGTCGTATTGAGTCCCCTCATGCAGCTATTAATTATGTGTATGCTCCAACCTTCAGAATGATTAATTAAATTTTAAAATATATCATTAAATTGAGCTCTGATTTCTAGCTGTTGTGAGAAAATAGATCATGCTAACAAATAGCTAACATTACATTTCAAACTTTTTTGGGCATTGGCATTCTCTTTTATGTTGATACAGATTCTTTCTTTCTTTGGTTTTGTAAAATACTCCCTTACTTGCTGTCGTAATATCAATATCAGTTTCATCTCTGCATCCAAAACTAGCTAGTATCTTAATCTTGGTAAAGCAGCAAATAAGTTAATTTCCTTGAATGTCAGAGTATTCAAAATCATCTTGCTTATATTTTAATTTCCCTTATGTGACACTACAATTTGAGAAAATCCTGGATGCGTACCATTAAAGCTTAATAAAGCTGCTGTGTGGTGGGGAAGTTAACCAGACATACATTTGCCAAACCAACAAGTAAGTCCTTACACCTTTTGTCTTGTAAAACCAAAACTGATGATAAAGCATACATTTCTCTTTTGTTTGGCTTGTCCAAAAACGTTTTGTAGGGTACATTTTTCCAAAATGCGTGCATTACTGACCACTTGTAAACTTGCCACAAACCACACTAAGGTGAATTTTGTGCATTATTGTAAATGGTTTCAATGGTTTTATTTCAGTTTTACAAGAAAAAAAACTGAGGATTATGTGGTTGATTTGGTACATACTGGGTTAACTTCTAAACGAAGAAGATCAGCACACAGCTGTTCCTGTAAACGTTTCAATGGAAAACATCCAGCGGCTAGGCAAAGCCACACTGATGTAGACGCAATATTCATCACGCCATCTAAAGTAGTCGAGTGTATCCTGATTAATTTAAATGATAACTGTGCTTTTTTCACAGAGGATGCCATTTCACTCAAGAAACTCTCAATTGAGCTGCCTAGTAAGATCCTTCTGTTAAATCCTACTACCATTTTTTGACCTTTGACCAAACCAATAGCCTGCTCTAAGTCAGAATTGCCCACTGTCTGAATGCAGGAAACATAATGGAGACATGTTTATTTCTAGATATTTTGGTGTGTTTGGAAGTTAGTGTTTCAATAGAAGAAGGTGAAGATGTTCAGAGTTTCCTTTCTAACATATTACCAAACACTTATTAACACAAATTTTTTTTCTTTATGTTAAATAGGCTTTCGGGTGTCACATGATCATGCTTTTTTGGTTTCTGTACACATAAATAGCCATTTATGTGAATACATTTGGAATTCTGATCATAACAGTCATATTTAGGTTTTGCACATTCAATATGCAGTATTCAAAATACAGCTTGAACGCAAATAAAGAAATTAGAATAGATCTTTTTTTTTTATCAGACTTTTGATTCAGAATTCCTCGGGTCAGTGCTTGCAAATCTCTAATGGCCTGTTGGTTTAACCTTTTATGAGCGTGTGCTTGCTTCAGTGGACTTTACAGTACTATTTCTTACAATATGCTGTAAATTTCTCTTTGTCTTTGTTTAGATGATAGCGTCCCTGTGCCAGCCATGGGGAGAAAAGACTCAGGTAATAAAGTGGTAGTAAGAAAAAGACTCCTATAGTATTTATGTTCTTTTTTTTATACACTATATCAAGAATCAGAACGCGGCTCAACTAGTATCCTGTTTTAAACCTCGCATAGCTGGTGGAGCCTTGCTAGCAGTTTATCATAATCCAGGTTCATTTATCCCAAGACTATGGTGTGCAACATGAAAAAGACTGGAGCTCCTTCCGTCTTCCTCGATGCATGTAGGACATGATGGGGCTTTAGGGAACTTAAATCTTTTTCATTTGCATTTAGATAAAGGCTTTTTAAAAATTAGCAGGCAGCATTTGATATACAATTTTGTCAAAGGTCAGCTTGCATAAAATGTGAAGACAGGCCCAGACCACGTTAACAACTTCAACTACACCTGGATAACAACTACATGGAAACTTTGTGATTCATCCACATTCAGACCTCCCATTGCAAAGAAGACTGGAGCATCAGGAAAATGAAGAGTTTACAAACCAAATGAGTTGTCATAACCCTTTATATTTTGCTGAAAATGTCCCTTAAATCTGGCCTGTTATGGAAATGAGGCACCCTTTCTGTGTTTCATATTGTCTGTTTCATGCTTTCCATGTTGCAAAGAGCTTAAATTCTGCTGCTGTGTGAAGTGTGATGGCTGAAAGTGAGAAAATGTGTCTGTCTGTCTGTATAACTCTCCTCTGGTAAAACTAAAACTTTCAGAACAAAAGTGAAAGGTGGGTGTATTAATTCCTCAACTGTATTTTCCTTGCACAATGACAATGGAGAGCACCGTGTCATGTATATGTTTCTCCTGACTGAGCAGTGTGGTCTCTGGGAGACGGCCAGGTAGAGGACCCGGACAAACCCATTGACACCCCACCACTGTCCACCCTGCTGATAGAGAGTCCCCAAAGTGCCACTGTCCCTGTGGGTGAGTGACAGAACAACAAAGAGAAGTTAAAGACTGTACAGTAAATATGTAGCTGGAGCCAAAGACAACTAAATACTCCTCCCAGCACCTCTAAAGCTCAGTAATTAAAATGTTATACCCAAATGAGCAACAACATATTAATTAGTGAGCTTTACAGGTGCTACTAGGGGAATTTTGTTACCTCTGGACAGAGCCAAGCTAGCTATTTTTCCTGTTCCACTCTTTATGCTGAGCTAACCAGCTACTTGTGGTAGCTTCACCCATTATCATCATTACATCACAGATATGACAGTTGTATTGATCTTCTCTTCTAACTCTGCAATTATTGCCTAAAATGTTGAACTATTTCTTTTAGTAAACGTCCAGAGTGGCAATAGACTCAGCATCTAAATTAATGTCAAGAGGCATCTTGAGAGCATAGTGCCTGTGTTTTATTAAATCAGCTTTCACTATGACGTTAATTGTTTATCGATTGGACATTTGGACTTTTGGACAGTGTTTCTCTGTGATCACATTGTATACTCTGTGTCTAAAGGTGGAGACATTACCTTTGTTGCCAAGGTGGAGGCCAAAGATCTCCTCCGCAAACCCACAATCAAGTGGTTTAAAGGAAAATGGATGGATCTGGCCAGCAAGACTGGAAAACACTTACAGCTGAAAGAGACTTTTGACCGATTCACCAAGGTACTGTACAGCCAGACATGCACCCACCTATCCCAGCCTATTCTACGTGAGCACCACCTGACAATACAAGCTAATGGAGCTGTTATACCCATTCTAATGTATCACTCCCTGGCAGATCCACACTTTTGAAATGCACATCATCAAGGCCAAAGATAACTATGCTGGAAACTACAGGTGCGAAGTCAACTACAAGGACAAGTTTGACAGCTGCTCCTTTGACTTGGAGGTTAAAGTTAAAGGTTTGTTAAAGCATCAAAGTGCATTATATTTATTGTAATATGTCCACAAAATACAGACTAGCAGGTGTCTTATTACTGTCTTACAGAAGCTGAACAGGGTTCACAGAATATTGATATTCGATCAGCTTTCAAACGAAGGTAATGAAAGAAGTGTGATGCAACCACAAGACATGTTGATAGTGTGAAGGAGTCAACAGTATGAATTCAGTATGCAAAAGTACAGTATTTCTTTTTTTCACCTCGACTGAACAAACAAAGGTATTCATTTAAAAAAATACAATCTCTGACAAATTATTGCTAATAAATTAAATGAAAAGTGAAGAAAAGAACAAGTACAATGAACATTTCTCCTTCAAGTAATATTATGTGACATGTAAGTGTGACGAGATGGTTGTAATAATGTCATTAACCTTTCTCAAAGGTAATTACAAATCAACCAGCCCGACTCAATGTGTAATTAAAGGCCAACTCTTGCATTTTAAATAGCCCTCCAAACAATGTGTCTGCAAAGCAACGCAAAGCATCCCAGTTTCGCAATGTTGCAGCTTAATAATATTGCTTTAACATTGCAGAAACACTGTGGAAATATTTCCTGGGACGGCTCTTGAAGAGTCTTACACAAAAATCCAAAAAAGGGGGTATTGTGTAAGCACCAATCGTGTATTAGCTTGGAGCTAATGGATCGATTGACGTCAGAGCCTTTGCTTTGTGTTGCTCTATTGGCATTGTTTTCTAGTGCCTGTAACTCTTTCAACTCTGATTAAATCTTTATTAATCTCTCCTTGTTAACAACAGCAGTGAAGGACAAGAAGATGCAGGGGAGCTTGACTTTAGTGGTCTCCTTAAACATAGGTGAGAATCACATCCCAACCCTGAGTGGATTTTTAAGCCCTTTTCTTGGCGGTGTTACTTTTCTCTTTCTTTCAAATCTTTTGTAAATTTGATTTGTTCTTGGCTACTGTGCGAGTGGGAAGTACATTTCCACAGATGACACATTATGCTATAGCAGAGGTTTTCAAAGTCTGACACTGTGGGCTCCTCTCAGACAAAAATTGAGACACCTGCGGGCCCCAAACATCCCCCATTTACTCTAATGACAAAAAAATCGATAGTGCAGCAAGTTCATATTAATTGATTTTGGACTTGAGGGATAATCACACTCACAATCATGCTTTGGGAGATGTAAATGGGATGTACAATGTTGCCATGGAGACAGTAAGTTTTGGGGGTTTTTTACGCTACATTTGTTTATATTCTGGTAAGTTGGCATCATTAAAAGTATACCTAATTCGCTATTAGCAGTTCCGCTTTCCAACATAGCCACGAACATACAGACAACTATCACTGGATTGCATTGATGCTGAAGAAAACTTAAAAACGTGATGATTCTCATGCAAGTTCTGGTGTTATGAGGAGCGACTTTATGCTATAATTTCTACACGGATCTATGGACGTTTATACACGATGGACATCCTAGATAGTGATATCCTGAGAAAGTGTACGTCACACTGAGTCTCGATATATGCAAATAATATCTGTGTAGTCAGATTTGACTGCGTTATGACTCTGAGAAGGAGTATGAATTTTGCCGCAAATTATGGCAGTCGGGAGCTAAGGTGTTTTAAAGTGAACTGCCTTTCACCTCGTGCAGTAGTCTCATGTCTCTCCCTTCACAGCCCCTCTTCAACTCTCCCATGCCTCACAGTTTGAAAACCTCTGTGCTATACCATAGCTACTGTGGTAGCTCAGAATACACACCATGATGCATATTTCAGATGATACAGTACACAAATAGTCCTTGGCAGTGACACTGTTCACAAGAAACATTACACATTTATTGTGGGCTTGTCTCTTCTTCTCCCCTACATATTCAGAAATCAAAGGTTAGTAGAGAGAAACCCATACGTTTTAAAACTATTAGACCTTACTGCGGGTGAGTACTATAATCCTGTAGAGTCCCCAGCATGACATGTAGCTCTAGGAATTGGACGAGCAAGAGTGTTGGCCTACTGTAGTACGGTAACACTTCATTTGAAGGCACCATTCCTAACCGCTCTGTCAGCAATCATTAATGATGTAAATGGGCCTTGCATCATAACTACTCAGGTGACAGCTCTTCATCAAGCCGGTGAAGTGAAATGCCACCTTTATGAGGGAGAGTGCGCCATTTTGAATCATTAGTGATGTGCTTGTGGGCCATGGAGAAATGATGCTGTAAAATAGTGTTACTGCTACATTGTCGTTTTATTTCAACTCAGAAATATAAGGCAAATACCACCGTGTTTATTTCAGCTTTCTTCGTAATTGCCTGAAAATAAACAGATGAGAAATGCAAACATAGAATAGAATAATATTTTACGCTATTCACCTCCAACCTTTCAGACATTTGAGAAAATGTGTAGAAAGGACTGAATGCTCCTTATATAAACTAATGGAAACAGTCATGTCCAGGGCGACGTGTTTATTAACTTGGATCTCACAAATCTAACACTTTCACTCTTGACACTTTGATCACCTAACAGTGTCGGAGCGTCTCTGAAGTGAACACTCAAACCAACAACAAGCAAAGGGATGGGCCAGTTCATGAGAGGAATATGAAAGACTTTAAAATCATCATTAACTTTGTCGCAGTTTCCCCCTAAATCCCTGCATGCTGCATTTCAACTCAAAAACATTTAGCATTACAATCTGTTGAATCACACAACATTTTTCTGTGTCTGCTCTTGTGTGCTGTTTTAATCCTACAACACTGATAAAACCCTTGTTTCATCGCCCACACTTACTCTTAAGCCTTGTAACAGTATCTGAAACTAAACGAACCCAATTTCTCCATAATTCAGCTTCCCTTTTTATCCCCTTCATCCTTACATGCATGTTATAAAAAAAGGATGTTAGAATATTATAACAGTGATCATAAGGAGCCATTGAGGTATTAGGGGTCAAAAGCAAAATAAAGGTTTGGAACCACTGGTTTAGAGGATAGATTGTTCTTCAGTGTTCCCTTTTTTTTTGTAATAACTTGCTGGCATTTCCTCTCCCCCTTTTTTTATCAAAACAATATTTATTCAGACTATTTTAGCCTAGCTCTCAAGGAACCGTGCACTACTTTACGACACACACCTGACTGATTATAAGTATTCCTGACACTTCTTCTTAAATCTTGGTGGATGATAATAATGAGCAGACACGACAAACACCTCTGTGGTTTGTGTTAATAGCATTTCTGCTGCTTTACATTTCACTCCAGAGCTGGTAGACAGCACACCATGCCCATCCCTTTGTGTGACATGTCCTGAGGAACGCTCTTCAGGGAAATAGGATTTGCAAACCAAATCTGGCAGGGCAGGAACCAAGAAAAGCAGTAGTCTAGTATAATTAACTGTGATTGTAAAGTTTAAGGGGGAGCTCCTAACCTTACCAGTGTCTTTTAAAAGTCCCCTATTCTAGAGGATAATGAGTAGTTCCTCAGGACACATTGCAAACACCCGCCTATGACTCCTACCCTCACATGTTCCCTCCTATCCGGCACCACAAGGGAGCCGAAACAGCAGGATGAGACCCCAGAGGTCGATGTGTGGGAGATCCTGAAGGGCGCCCGACCAGATCAGTATGAGAAGATTGCTTTTATGTACGGCATCACAGATCTGAGGGGTCTGCTGCGGAGGATGAAGAAGATCCCAAAAGAGGAGAAGAAAAGCGAAGGTAAATCAGCGTTTGCCAAATTTTGAGTGTGCTCCTTTGGTAAAGTTGCATTGTGGCAATATTCACCAGGTGTCTCGATCTTGGTGTTGGTCTTGTCTTTTCAAAGCTTTTGCAAAGAAACTGGAACCAGCATATCAGGCGGATAAAGGTGGAAAGATCCGCCTGGTGGTCGACCTGGCCGACCCCACGGTTGAGCTGAAGTGGTACAAGAACGGACAGGAAATCAGACCCACTCCAAAGTATGTAACGACATTTTCTTCTGTCTGTCTTCTGTGTCTTCTCTCCTTCAACACTGCAGAAATAATTCATTTTCATTTGAATGAAATGAATTCATGCATTTGTGCCATCGCCATCGCCCTTCTTACCAGTTTTCTGGTTTTATGTGTTTTCATTTTGTCACCACTCAAAGCACAATGGTTCACATATTATACAGATTCATTCAGTCTTTGTCCCATTCTCAATCATTTACCTAAGCTCAAAAAGATATCATATGCAACATAGACCTACATTTTCACAAATACCCCCATAAAAAGAAGCTTATTAGGACAGTATTTCTAGTGCACTGCAGTCTTCCTTGTGTGCGGCCAGTCGAGCTCACTCCACTGTGAACCATTGCCAGTGAACAAATAACATTCTCTCGACTCTAATGTGGCTCTGATCAGTTTCCACACAGTCTCACACACACATAGTATATAAACTATAGCCATATAAAAAGCCCCAGAGCTACATTTGGGTGTAAATGCGGTGTATGATGTCAAATGTTGTCTTTAATTGCCATTAACTACTGCATATGTCCCCCTCTATACAGGAAAAAGGTGGTACCTCCTTCACAGGTCTATAACCAAGTCTGGCTTTGGAACAAATACTAGATGCTAAATCCCATATAGTAAATGGTCATAAAGATCATGTACTTAACACACAATTATCCCTGTAACCTGAAAGCTATACCTGTTATTATGTAGGCATGATGAGTTTGTTTTTAAAATCTACTATGGCTGAAAGGATATGAGTAATGGATTTATGTGTAGTGCAAGTATTTTGAAAAACTAGACTTATTCTTGGCTTTAGGAAAAGTAGTTTAAAAAAACCTTTTGTCAAAGAAAGATAATGTTATGTATCGCCTGTAAAAAGGAATATATTTTTAAAAAAAACTAAAACTTTAAAGCTGCTATAAAATATTAAATTATTAAATATTTTTAATATTGACAATCAATCACATGACTATGTGAAATGTGAAAGATTACACTAGTAGTGATGATCCCACAGAGAATTATCAACCAACTCTACAGTTCCCCTGGACTCCACAGAGCATTTTATCCCCCAAAAAATATGTTTTTGAGGATAAAATGTTAAAATATTTTTTTGCCTTCATAAAACATTTCTAATCATATATGTCTAATAATAATAATAATAAAATGTATGTCTCATAATAGGGTAGTTTCTTTGCTGATAATGATATATTATAATATAATGTGTGTCTCTTAAATAGCATCATCTGTATTCTGCAGAGTATATATATATTATAGCAATACCAAAATAAGAGACAATGAAACAGTAATTAAAACTGCTTGCTTATAGAATCGTAGAGCAGATATTAGGATTATAGACTTGTAGTGTTGTAAACTAGATAAACACTATATCTAACCCTACGTGTATTAGCTGAAACTCCTGTTCAAAGCCACGCAAAGCTAAAGCCATCTGGGAGGTTATTGCTGTTTTCTGGTTGTGGCATTTTCTCCAGTGCTCCCTGTGACGAAGACTTCACTATAAATTCTCTCTTTTGACACTATTGCTGACTACATATACCCCTCCAGGCATGATGTCTTTCTGTCTTTGTCTGTCTGTTTATCTGTCTGTCATATCATGGTGCTCCTTCCTGTCTGCCATAATCACTTCCTGCACACTCCCTGTGCTCCGGCCCCATTCTGGCTGCGATGCTGACCTTAAGTCAAAGGAAGTAAGTCCATCCGTCCAGTTGATTCTCACTTCTCCATGTCCAGAGTTCTTGTGTGATCCCGTCCCCTCTGTCTAGCCTCATTCTTGGGTTTAGGAACTGCACTTGATGTATGTTGAGTATTATAATGATATCTGAATTTTGTCAACACTACTGTACGTTTTGATTTGAAGATTCAATTTTGTGATAATATCATATCGTGGAATAATATCCACTCTTATCTATCTCATCTTATCTACGTAGTGTAGGTGACCAGTGATGTGACTAATGGACTTATTGTTTAGGTATATTTTTGAGCATAAGGGCACACAAAGGATTATGGTCATCAACAACTGCTCCATGAACGATGACGCAGCTTATTCTGTAGCTGCGGGAGACGAGAAATGCACCACAGAGTTGTTTGTCAAAGGTATCTGGATTAAACCATTCCTCTTTATTCAACAGAAATATACAGAGAAATATGAACAGATATGCTGCATATTTGTTAGTGTTGTTCATTTGCTTCTTCGTCTGTTGTCTTATAGAGCTACCAGTTAAGATAGTTAAAGGTATTGAGCCTGTGAAGACCACAGTGAATGAGAGGATTGAGCTGGAGTGTGAGGTGTCGGAGGAAGGTGCTCAAGTCAAATGGTAAGACTCTAAAAGAATAAAAAAAAAAGTGTCAAAAAAATAAAATATTTTCAATAACTTGTTGAAAGGATTAGAAGCCTCTTTCAGTCTAGACAATGTATTTTCTATTGCGAGTCACTAAGTCATGTGTCACAGGTTGCTTTATGCCTTAATTACATTGAGATTGTGGGTTATGGACACCTAATTTTAAAGAACATTAGCACTGACAATTCCACCAGACTGATATAAAAGATGCAAAGAACACTTTATTTTGCAGGCTTGTAAGCTCCAAATAATTTCCTGGACATTTAATTCCAGGAAACGTCCATGAAATTATTAGGAAATAATCAACCCGTGAAATAAAGCTTTACAAATCATCCTGACAGGAGTCAATGTAACAAGTTACACTTGATTTAACACTGTTAATGTAACTTAGCTCTTGTAAGTTCTTTGTTGCTCATTTATTCATGACACGAGTGTATGTGACTATTTCAAATGCTTCTTCCTCCTTCAGGATGAAGAACGGTGTTGAGGTTCCAACAGGAGTTCGCTCCAGATACAGAGTTAAGAGCGAAGGAACAAAACACTTCTTGGTGATTGATGATGCTTCCAGGGAGGACACTGGGACATACTCCATCATGGCTACTGGTGGCACATCTGAGGCTCATGTACAGGTTGACTGTATGTGGCATCCTGGCCCTTTTCAATATTTCTATTTGTTTGTCTGCTTTCAAAGGAATCAGTAGTGTTATTCTATTCGATACCTTTCTCATACTTTGAATTAGTGAAACCACTGAAGGTGTACCAGGACCTGGAGGATGCGACAGTGATGCTGGGTCAACCCATCAAGCTGCACTGTGAGATTTACCCAGGCAACGTCCCAGGTCGCTGGTACAGGAATGGACAGCTGATCCAGCCCAGTGACCGCATCAACATCATACACAGAAATAAGTATGTAATATCTGCTAAGCTGTGTTCAATCATAACCAATTTCACAGAAATGCTAACTAGAAGCATTTTGGTTTTCCAGGGTCCATCGTCTTGAGATTTTGACCAGCTCCCTTCACGATGCAGGAGATTACACTTTTGTACCTGAGGGATATTCACAGAGCCTTTCTGCCAAGCTTCACATCATCGGTACACAACTTATGCTGCACTGGATTGGAGAATTTGTGACATCATGCTGGAAAAACAACATCTAAATGTAATTTTTTTTATGATGTTGATGATTTAATTTTCTGCAGACCCACCAAGGGTGCACTTGGACAACTTGAACTTCCCAGACAACACAGTGACAACTGTGGCAGGAAACAAACTTCGCTTGGAGATCCCCATCAGTGGAGAACCAGCACCCAGGGTGGTGTGGATGAAAGGAGAAAGGGTGAGCTTCAGTCTTTTTAGTCTTAAACTCTTCTAAAGGATAAAGTTGGTGTTATTTTCTTTATTTACCGTCAACAAATCCCAGGAAAAGAAAAAACCCAAAGGACTTCCCGACTTCCCTATCCTGAATCTGGTATTCAGGCCTATTGGTTCCTAAGACAGAAATGTTTAAAAACTGGTCACAAATATGCACTCATTGGAAAAAAAAGGCTAAATAATTTACTTAAACAGCTGGACACTGTAGGTTTTATCAAACATTACTCAAACAGGAGTAAACAGTGCATTTGTTGGGGACTATGGCAGAGAGGTTGAAGATATATCAGGATTTGGAAATGCAGACAAAAATTGTTCGTAGGATAAATTCATTGTTGGTTTTGCTCTTTTCGTGGGTTTTGTTGACAATAGGAAAGTCACTAAGCATTTGATTTTTAATTTGCCTTTGAGACTTACGTGTAATTTTATCTGTCATGCTTATCTTAGGTGATCCTTGAGTCGGGCCATCGTGTCCGAGCTGAAACACATGGCGACCAAACCAGCCTGACAATTGAAGTCACAGAGCGGGAGGACACAGGCAACTACAAGATAGTTCTGCAGAATGAGGCTGGTGAAGCCACAGCCAGCATCAAAATCAAGGTTGTAGGTAAGTGATCACAAAACACTTCAATCAAAGAATTATGTGGAGGATTGCAGATTTGTTTATTGAATACTAAACATGGCCTTATGTTGCCTGCAGACATCCCTGACCCTCCTGAGGCTCCCTTGGTCCCAGTGGTGGGCGGTGATTGGTGCTCTATGACATGGGATCCGCCAAAATACGACGGAGCTTCACCAATATTAGGTAAACATAACACCTGACTTATTACCATAGCTTAAATGTATGTGTTGGCGTTAAATGACGATCTTTCTGACCATCCTCTAAAGGCTACTTTGTTGAGAGAAAAAAGAAACAGAGCTCCAGATGGATGAGACTGAACTTTGACCTGATCAAGGAAACATCATTCGAACCCAAGAAGATGATTGAAGGAGTGCCATATGAAGTGCGGATCTTTGCAGTCAATGCCATTGGCGTGTCCAAGCCCAGTGAACCATCCAAAGCCTTTACTCCCCTCGGTGAGTAGCCCAAATGTCCTTGTGAATATCCACTTAGCAGTCTAAACACTGGCCTTTGAGCTGTTACTGCCAATAATCTGTCCAGGAAAGTATCGCACAAGGCTTCAGTTTATCTAACAGCCGTTTCATAACAATGGAGGAAATTTCAAAGAGCAGGGCTGTGAGATTGCATGTGTGATCTGCCCTTGGTACCCCGGTGACACAGCTGTTCCCATACCCCGCCATACCAAGCATTCTGACTGTGACCTCTTCTGGACACGCAGGAGCTTTAGAGGATATTAAATATGTCTTTATAATGGCTGCCAAATCATCAGCGGATTAGAGGTTTAGGAGATCAGGTCTGTCAGAGGGTTCAATAGGAGTTAGATATGATTCAGAATACAAGAATAGACGGCAAGAGCAGGGACTAGTGGAGTCTGACATGGAGACTGATAACATACCAGCCAGATGGAGAGGCGCCTTGCTCACGTGTTCATGAGTTGCTAAAATGGAGGTTTTCCGATCTCGTTCGTTGGAAAACAAGTGAGGAATGGTGGATTTGACTCTTCTGATCTCTTTAACCTTTATCTCTACTCAGCTGTGACCAGTGAACCCACCATGCTGGTTGTGGACGATGTCACAGACACCACAGTGACCGTAAAGTGGCGTCCTCCTGAAACCATTGGAGCTGCTGGTCTGGACGGATACTTAGTGGAGTACTGCATAGAAGGAAGTGAGAAAACCTCAAATTTAAAGGCCCCCTACAGACTGTGTATTATGTGGTTGTCCCAGGCAAAAGTTGACAATTGTGACAGAGAAATGTGGTGACATTTTTAGCTGGAAATCCGAACTGGTCCTACATCACACTGTGAGATGTCCACCAACAGCTGATTTAGGCCTTTTGCACCCAAACAGCCTGTGGTGAAATTGTAAAGGTAACTAGAAACTGGAAAGTTGCAGAAATTCTTGGACCCAACCTCGCAATTATGATGTTGGAAAGGTGTGGTGTGAGTGGGTCTGAGACACTGTTTGACCATCCAACAAGCACTTTGACTGAATTAAACCGGGGCCTTTAGGAACAAATTCTCATAACGTGACGGAATATGGCATTAAATGCCACAGAGTACACTGTCCAATGAGACATTGTGAGAGCCCAAAAATGGATAGATATAAACATAAATACCAAATTGCCATCATGGATTCATTGGTATGCGTCTATCACAAAATACAGTTTCAGCACTTTGTCCAAGTGGCGCTTTTGCTGCAAATGGATGACACAAGTTGATGACGTGTCTCTGCTTGCATATTTTAAAAATCTTGTCACCAAGTTTTCGTTAGACCCACCCATCACACAGTGTGATATCCGATGAACCTGTGAGATCACTTCTATCGCGCAGCCTGTAGGTGTTTGTACATGATTGTCATAGTCCACAAAAACAGAATTTGGAGTAGAGCTTGTCATGAAACAGACTTCTTTATTTTTAAATGAAACATTAAGAGAATGCTGTTAACAATTTTCTTTTTCTGCTGGACTGTTTTTTCCCCTACAGCTAATGACTGGGTAGTATCCAACACGGAGTATACAGAGAAGACCAAGTACACCATCACTGGGCTGAGTCCAGGGTGTAAAATCTTAGTTCGAGTCAAAGCCCTCAATGCTGCCGGAGCCAGTAATCCACGGACCCTTCAGCACTCTGTCCTGGTCAAAGAGGTTATTGGTGAGCTCTGAAAACTGCTCTTGATATTTTTTTTCACAATTTTTTACTTTCACTTTGTTTTTACTGTATTATCTTGTCATCTTTATTTAAATCACTTTATTATAAAGCACAAATTAATTTGAACATGATCTTTTCTGCTGTAACTTGGCTTAAAAGTTGACTGTTTTGGAGGAAAAGAATGTACAAGAGATAACACACACCAGTATTGACTAATATGATACCTATAATCTTTCCTTAATCACACAACCCCTGTTCTATCTCCTCCTCAGAACCACCCAAGATCCGCGTCCCCCGACACTTGAAGCAAACATACACTCGCAGAGTTGGTGAAGCAGTGAACCTTGTTGTGCCATTTATGGTAAAATCTCCCAATCAATAAATAGTCGCTCTACCTCTGAGCAGAATGAGAAACTCTGTGTGATGTCTGCAGGGCAAACCCAGGCCCAAGGTGACCTGGCTGAAGGAGGGCAAGTCCATAGAGCCTTCACACGTCAGCATCCGCAACACAGACTGCGACAGCATCATCTTCATCCGTAAAGCAGAACGCAGCCACTCTGGAAAGTATGACATGTCTGTGCAGGTTGAAAACCATGTGGACACAGCCATTATTGACATTCAAATCGTAGGTGAGTGACTGGATCTTGCTCTTACAGGGTATCTGATGAAGTCTTAAACAGCGTTGGCAGGTGTCGATTCTAGAAAACACTCAAATCAACTGAAATTAATTCACCATTTTGAATCCGTCCATTTAATATGGCATATCATGGCCATTTAGATTGGATTAATTATATTATTAGGAATACTTTGGCCAGTATGATTGTAAAATAGGCATTCAATTAAATTTTATGTGGTATTACAATGGTCTTATAAACTCTAACTTTGTCAACCCTGCAGCAACCCTGTCTTAAACCAATTGCTACTATACTTTCATTATTGTTACTACTATTTCTTGAAATGATAATAATAAGACCAAACTGTCCACTCACAATCTTTTCTCTGGTTGTCAGACCTACCTGGGCCTCCTCACTGTGTGACGATTGAAGATGTGTGGGGAGGAAATGTGGCTCTGGTCTGGACTCTCCCAAAAGACAACGGCAACGCTCCAATAACAGGCTACACCATTCAAAAAGCAGACAAGAAGACAATGGTAGAAGATCAATTTTACAAAATATTCCAAAAAAATTAAACAGCAAATTATGTTGACATTGAAATGTTTCAATCCGCTTTACAGGAGTGGTACACGTGTATTGAGCACTACCATCGCACCTGCGTCACCATCACAGAGCTGGTGGTTGGGAACGAGTACTTCTTCAGGGTCTTTGCGGAGAACATGTGTGGCCTAAGCGAAACTGCCACCCAATCCAAAAAAAGTGCACTCATTATCAAAGAAGGTAACACTGACACTGTTATATTAGCGAGTGAATGTTTGTGTGGAGTGGTTACGTCTGGGAAAGCAGTGTTACTAATAATTTATGGGGAGGGGGGAAAGGCTTCCAAAGTCTTAACTCTGGAACAGATTATATGTATTCACATTTCGGAAATGTCAATACAGTTGTTGTTTTACTTGCTGACAGTTTTGTTTTGACAGCTGTTATCTGGAAGGTGCTGTCAGTGATGTTTTCCACCCTAAAGCGGTCGGGATATGACTGACAGGCCTTTAGACAGTGGTGTTGTAGACTCAGCCAATGATAAACAAAAAAACATTTTTTTTCCCTCATCACATAGGGAATTCCCCACATGATACCGCTCAGCACCAGTATCATGCACAACCCCATTCCTTTACCCTTCCCTCAACAGGCTTGCAGGTGAAAGCGCACGATTACAACGACCATGACTTCAAGGAGGCGCCAAAGTTCACACAGCCGCTGATCAACACTTTCGCCATCGCCGGCTACAATGCTACGCTCAACTGTAGTGTCCGTGCCAACCCAAGGGTAGGTGGGAGAACCACAGGTAAAAGTGATGTAAAAAAAAGAAATAGATTATGCATTGTAACCAGGTAAATATACAAGGTGATCGTGTTGTTTTATAGTACTGATCCTCTTCCTAGTGTGCAAAAAAGCAATTTAAGTAAGTAAGTAAAACTTTATTTATATAGCACCTTTTCTTCAGTTACAAAGTGCTTTTAAAATAAATACATCAATTTAAAATTTAAAGACATTGTTACAGACATTATACACTTTTAAAACATGGGTCCAGCTAATTGCAACTTGGAACAACTTGGACAACAACTTCGTAGTTTTGGACATGATGCCTATATATTATAACAATATTGTACTCACCAAGTTAACTAATAAGATCAGGGAAAATCACTAAAGAATAAGAGCTCTTAGATGATTGTAAAGTTTTTGACAAACCCCAGCTTAATTAGAAAAATTTTAAATTATCCTTGAGGAAGAAATTATACTTAAACTGAGGGGTAATGTCAGGACACGTTCGCCCATCTGTTTGCTGGATTAACATCATCATGCTGCTGACGTTTCTGTTGTTTGACTGCAGCCCAAAGTGACCTGGATGAAGAATAAGATAGCCATCATTGATGACCCACGCTACCGCATGTTTAGCAACCAGGGAGTATGTACTCTGGAGATCAGGAAGCCCAGCCCCTATGATGGCGGCATGTACACCTGCAAGGCCATCAACGACCTGGGAGAGGCCCAAGTGGACTGTAAGCTGGAGGTCAAAGGTCAGTGTGGACCAGGAGGCAAGATCTGCGTGCCTCACTGGGGACCTGTCTGAATTTGGTTTCCCAAAGCCTTTCTAGTTTTATTTCTTAAATTCTTTGGTACTGTTTTTTTTACCAGTCTCTCTTCTGAATATTTTATGTTATTGTATGTAAAAGACAACAAACAAGTGATCCATTTTGAATCAAAATCGTCACTTTGTAATCAGTGCAAAGAAGCAAAAGTGACTTTAGGAAACCAGCTCCACTGGGGTACAGTAGTGTTTGAAGTGTGTGTAGCAGTCTACCAAAGAGCTGACCAAATAGGCGGTGGACATGTAAGTATCTGGACTGGGTTGCACCAGCTATTCGTAAATTCCTTCTGAAGCTCTTAGTAACTATTAGCTGGTTTCTGGTGATCTACTAAATCAAGTTGCACCGTTAAAACTAAAAGTAGCTTAGCTATCAAGTAGAAACATCTGTATCGACGCCCAATCTATAGCAGTCAACTATGAAAACAGGAAGTCACTGTAGCATAATGAGCTGTGACGTAGCAGCTTTACGAGGTCAAACGATATATTAAACTTCCCTGCCAATCATTACCAAATGTAGGTTTGACATTACTCATTTATATATATATGTATATACATATATAAATGTGTCAGAGTTACTAGCATTCATTTAGTTTGATATATCTGATTGTGCTAAAATAGCTAATGTTATTTGGTCATTTAGTCTAATGTTGTTAGTGTAACATTTTGTAATTTGTAGTATAATGTTTTTGTGAAATCCTCCCATTTTACGTTGTTATTAAACAGCATTTAAAGTGTCAGGTCATATGTGTTGACCATATTACCTCTTTTACTCTGGACTTTAAACAGCTACTATATTAGCAAGCTAACATTTGTTTGTAGCTCAATTAGCTAACAGTTACACCTGGTAGTTATTGAGTGTAAACAACTAATCTCTATGTAAGAACTAGTTTGTGTAGGTGCAACCTGGTTTCATTTGGCGATGTGTCAATCAACACTTATGTTAAAACTTGCTAAAGTTTGAACTTATGAACAGCTGGCGCAACTGGTTCCTGGATGCCATTTTCCAAATTGTTACAAATAATGACATAATAATAATCCGTGCATTTGTGTGCAGTGCACATAATATCTGGTGACACTTTTCCATCACCACCACATGTAGAGGTTTATTCCCTGTGTTCTCACACAACTCTATTCTGCCCAGTCCATCCAGTCATCTTGTTCATCATCACAACACACCACCTCAGCACACAGTCTGTCACCAGTCACACCTCAGTGGGCATAACATATAGAGCTGTGATGTTTTTGTGTTGTCTTAAACTATTATCCACAGATTCCAGCGTTCCCTTTATGCTGCATAAAGGTTAACTCCTCATATAAAAGAGTTCAGTAATAACTCAACAATATTCCCTGGTGCACACATATAACTCCATGTAAACATTTTGTTAACCCCTCTTCTCTTCTCTCTCCCCCAGTCCAAACTCAAGAATTGTGAATGTATGTTCTCATATAAGGTAAGCTTTCATATGGTTTTGTCATATGAAGCTTATGCCATTCATTATGCATGTTTCAGCCAGCTTGTAACCTCGCTTTTCTCAGTCAGTGGGCCAGTAGCAGCTTTACTTCCCCATGAAAGCAGGGCCCATAGAAAGAGCATGTGAAATCGGGCCTTAATGAACCAAGGTTTGCATGACAACTTTGCCAAATTATTCCCAAGTTCTGTATTATTCCCAAGCTGGTTGAATTTAACAACCCTGTTGTCAATATTTTAATTGATTGCCATAGTTGTTGGTATGAAATGGTGTGAAATCAAAGACTACTTCTCATGTATTTTGTGCCACAGATAAGGTAAGTAAACCATTTTGCAAACTTACTAACCTTTGCCTGAGAAATCCAGAGCAGTATCCGTGTAGACCAGAACTGGGTTTTATGCTATGTTAACATGATGACTATATAGCCTTTTTCTGCTGTTAAATAAATTGTACAGTATCCAAACAAAGCATACTAACAAGGTACACTTACTGAAGTACTGTAACTAAAGGAATATTTTGACATTTTGGGAAGAATGCATAGAGTTAGATGAGAAGATTGATAGCACCAAAAAGCTACAGCCAGCAGCCAGCTAGCTTAGTTTAGCACAATGACTGGAAACAGTGGGAAACATCTAACCTGGCTTTGTCCAAAGGTAACAAAGCACCGCTAAAACTCACAAAGTAACAAATTCTCTCTTCTTTGATAAATCCATGCAAAAACTCAAGTATAAAAATGACACATAGTGGTTTTATTAATGGTTATATGCTGGACTATCTCTTGGCTGGGCGGGCGCAATAACTTCCTGGAGTGTTGTTGCCACCGGAGGAAAATCCTCGAAGTTACAAAATATCATACTATTAATTTAAGTACAATTTCTAGGAGTTTGTACTTGTAATGTACTACTTGAGCATTTCATCTTTATTCATACTCATACTGTAGTACATTTCAGTGGTATATTGTTTATTTTTGTATAGTATATTTTTACTCTGACAGATATAGTAAGCAGTTGCTCTGCAGATTAGGATTGTATACACAAAACATGTAAAATATAATAAAAAGTTCCCAATAGTGTATACATTTGTTGAAATTAGCTGCAACGGTAAAATTCTGCTTACACATTAAGACATCTGAAATAATAATCCAATAATATAATATATATTAAAGTGAAACTCATTTTGCATGATGAATACCTGAACGTTTGACACTTAAAGTACATTTTGCTAATAACACTCCTGCACTTTTTTGTAAGTAAAATTTTGAATGCATGACTATTACTTGTAACAGCATATATTTGCACTGTGGTATTTACTTAAGTAAAGGATCTGAGTACTTCTTCCACCACTGTTAGCATATTGTGGATGACTAAAGACAGTGAATGCTTCATTAATCTGGAATATTTCAAAGACATCGGACCTGCATTGTATTTCAGTGGAATCAACTATGCTTCTAGATCTGCAAGCCTGAGCAGATGTAGATTTAGAAACTGAGTGTGGATTGTGTACATGAGCTATTCTGACCACCTTTTCTTTTCTTCTCTCACTCCTTATCCAGTGTGGTGAACTCCTAGCCTCTCTTCTTTGCATTATTTTTGTTTTGTTTAATCTTGCGCTTTAGATTTCCTCCTCTTCTCCTTCTTCTTCTTCTTCCTCGTCTTTCACTCTCCACATCTGCACATGTCCCTCCCAACAATATTGTGAGAGTTTTTCCTCTTGTCCCTCAGGAGGCTTCACCTTCTTTGAACTCATGCAACGCGGCGTGCCCCTACACCTCATTGACAAGTACATGAACGAGACGAAGATTGTCGAGCAAGAGAAGTAAAATTGGACACTTTAACTTTGCAGACATCTGCCGCCACTAGTGATCCTCTTCTCTCATCTACTGAGGTCAGCGGCCTGAGGGCAGATGGAGGAATGGCAAGAAAATGTGGATGGGTGGATGGGTGGAGGGGTGGAGGGGTGTGCGGGAGGGTGTACTGGTCTGTGGTGTGGCATGCTGTGTGCAGGTTTGGCGCTAGTTACCATAGAAAAACAATCCACTTCACTTTTTTGTCACCCTCTTGTGTTTGAAAGACTGTGTCAGCTCAGATGCATGTCAGCAGCGTATTGATTCTAGCTTTGATAAGTAGTGAAACACAGACAATATATAGCACAGTGACACACAGCTACAGTATTTACATGTTGATTCGTGTTGGGAGTGCCTGTTGAAAGAGGTCATTCATTTCTGGGGTCTGAACGAAGGGAAAAGGGAATTTATAAACAAAGGTTTTGTGTTATTATGGTGTGTCAGAACTTCTATATGGCAAGAGAAAAGAAAAAAAAACCAGAGTAATGTTGGATAAACTAATGCGAGACCCTTCTAAGATCATTCACAATATTTGTTCATTTTTTTTGTGTAGGTTATTTATGTATGAGAAAATGTAGGTTTACACACAGCCTATATTCTGCATGAGACATTACGCTATTTGGATTCATATTGGACCTGAGGCTGGATTGATGCTCAGTCATGTGCGCATGCATTTACCTTTGTAATTATGACCCATGGCTCTCAATAAAAAATTAAAAAACAAAGATTTTTACTCGTTTTGCTTGGATCTTTTATAATAGTATGACTATCTAATAAAAAGAAAACAATTGAAGCTTACACAGAGAGACTCATTCTTGTGGACTTTTGACTGACAGACTTAACATAGACTTCTGATAAGAGAATAACCTAAATTTGTAAATGTTGCTTTCATGCTCAGACAAATAATTTGCATGTAATAGTGCTCAAACTGGTCTTGAAATATCTATCTTTATAATTTAAAGAATTAGGCTCTACACACCCCACTATATCCTGTTGCTGAGTTGCTGAGTGGGAGTGTAACCTTCTGACTGCTAAAACGTCTGGACAACTGCTATCCTTACTAGGACATATCAACCTAATAAATAAATAAATAAATACAATTGTATTAATTAACAACAGCCTAAATGAATAAAAATAAATAAATCACTGGTATTTCCTCTGGGAATTTGGGGGCAGTTCACATTATGCAATTAAATACTTACTAAGTTACAAAGTTAAATAATATTTAAACATAAATTTGACTCATTTTAGGCCAATAAATAAATTAAAGATGAAGTATTTGTCCAACCAGAATTTGTCCCACGCGGTGTGGGAAAAGTCTTTGGGGGAAAAAATTAAGACTTTCATGTCAGAAAATTAAATGTACAGAATAAATAGCTCTTAACTAAATCAAAATAAGTAAGTTAGATAATATGAAAAACTGAAATGAAAAATGAAAACCAGAGGCCTGGTATCTGGTGGCACAACCTATGGCACTGAACACATGTTAAGTCCAGCACATTAAACATGGACATGTGAAATCTTTAATTTAATACGTGCTGTCATTTAAATATGATGGATTTCCGTGCAGCGATACACAGTTTCCTCTCACACTGTGTTCGCTTACTTGTAGTTTTATTTTAGTATTTTTTATTTTTTTTAACCTGCCAACTGACAAAATGTGACAGCTGTTCCTGGCGCCACGTGGCCGCACCACGTCCACACTAGTTTCTATACTTTAATACGTCATTTTATGGGTTAAATAACCTCGCAGGTGTACATTTCTCATTTGAATCTACCGGTACGCAGCCATATTATTCACTTCCGGAACCCCGCTTCCTGTCGAGACGTAAGTCGATCAGAAACGCACAGACTATCGACGTCTCATGGTTCCGCTGTGGAAATGGCCTCGTCCGGTCACCTAGCTATAAATGCCAAATGAGCTACTCTTTTCTGGAGTCGGCCGAGAGAAGATAGCCCCTTTTTCAGCCACCACCCGGGGACAACTGGGGGGGGGGGAAACTTGTTATCGCAAATTGGGGAGTGACTGGGCAGAACAACAATGCTACACTTCTTGTGGCCAGAGCCGCTGTCACCCACACAACTCAAGCGGCTGGAGGAGCATAAATACAGCGCCTCCGGTCGGTCCCTGCTGGAGCCGCCGTGTCAGCTCTACTGGAACTGGCTCGTCCAGCGAATCCCCTTATGGATCGCGCCGAACACGCTGACTATTGTCGGACTGCTGGTCAACATCCTCTCCACGGTGGTGCTCGTGCATTATTGCCCCACGGCGACCGAGGAGGTGAGTACGGCGACCGCGGCCAAAGTTTCCACACGGAGACCGTAGCCGCAATGACCGCCCTTCGCTGGCGCGGCGAGAACGCGGACCGCAAAACAGGAATCAGCGTGGGTCACAGTCGCCGTGGTCGTGTGTGCGCCCTCGGCAGCCTGCTTGTTAATTCGGCATACATTGTCGCCACACAGCGACTCCATTTTTAATAACGTCCCCGGTTATTAACGGGCCCCCGCTGCCCGCTGACGGCGGTGGGGTTTTTTTTTTTTTTCCTTCTTTTGGCGGACGGTTCTGGCAACATCTTAACGAGTCGCTTCGGAAAGTTGACGTTTTTACCGAAGTGTTGCTCTTCATGTGCGGCAGCATACGCCGAATTGGAGACCGTCTCCTGGTGATTCGGAACATGTGTATATATGTATATATATAAATCACAGGTTGTTGCGTTTGCATGGCCACATAAAGGCGTTAAATTGTTAGGTGTGACGCCGCAGAACGCTGTCGGGTACAGACGTGTCCGTCATGTGGTCTGTGGCGTTACGTCCTTGGACAGCGTCCAGCTTTTGAGGCGTTTGTCTCCGCTCGGGCTCACGTGATGAGCGGTTTTAAGGAACACGGCGTTGCTCTGTCACACACTTGGCAACACTGTACAGTTGACGAACATTTGCATGAAATTGCTGTTCGTCATTAGACGAGCAAGGTGAAGTTTTTTTATGTAGTCTCAGCTACATTATTCCTAAGTCTTCTACCAAACATACAATAATAGTCCGTGCAACAAACAGCTGACCGGCGATCCACTTCACGTGCATCACCAGGTTCGCTGTGGAGTAGTGACCCAAGCAGGAAGCACGTAGGTGCGTGTGTTTATCAGAGTTTTTTCCACTTCATCGCCAAATCCAACTATGAGAACCTTGCATCTAAGTCCACAGTCCGTGCAGCCTGCTGCTACCGTCAAATTGCACAAGTGTAAATGCATTCCAGTTTCCCCTATTCGTTATTTCCTATTGCCTAATGCAAACGTGGCTTGCGTCCACTCGTCTTTATGGACTGTAAAGGTATAAAGGTCCCATGCCCGTGCAAACAAACACATGTTGGAGGAACGCCTATAAGTCAATGGACACAGTTCAGAGTTGTGTGTAAAGTGACCTCTGTGATAACCCTAAAGGATGCGGACTCTGTCCCCACCAGTCCATGAGGCATTTAGGACTATGGACTTTGACGAAAACAGCAGGGTCTCTGCATGTTAAGGACAGCGTGGGATTCTTGGATCTCTCTGGAAACACTGACTATCTTTGTCTCACACACACGTTGTAGTGGTAAACGCACTGTGTTGGCCGGCCCCAGTGTGCAGAAGGTCTATAACCTCCACCCTAGTAACGAACTGAGCCACTTGAGTCAGCTGGAACCTTTCCTTTTCCATATTTACAGTATACACACAGATACATATAGTGTGTGTGTGTGTGTGGATGGATGGTGAGACACTGAAACACACTACATTTAAATTTCACACCTCAAATTACCTGTGAACAGATTGATTGCTACTCACAAGTCATGTGAGAATTTCTTCAGTCTGCCGTGCACGTAGGGCCTTTATAGTGTAGCCACCCAGATCCTGACCGTCTTGATTTGTTATCATTTTTTTGTATTTAGAATTAAAGATCAATTGCGACAGATATACAAACATTTTTAACTTTTTGGACACCCACTTACCCCCCTCACCAGCCCTGCCAACCTGTGTATCTACATATATAAATAATGTAACGATGCACAAAAATAATTATCAAAAAGTGTTAAAATACTGATGAGCAAGTTGGTTGCAAACAAACAAAATAAATACATAAGAAAAAAAAAAGGAAACCTTCTGTGTGAAACAGCACGTCTGCTCTTCCTGCCAGAGAGTTAATGTTTTATAAATGTGGCTTAATTTTTCCAGTCTACATCCACAATAATACACTGCAGGAAACTGCATGTGATGGGCTTTATGCGTAAAATTAGATTTATTGAACTGTATCTAAGATTTGAATTAGTAACATCTGAAATATCCATGTAAGATATATTGATATAGTTTAGAAACGGACTAAAATATTGCAAGAGTCAGCTGCTGTTTGCTGTTAGACCTGCAACAATAATTTTCATAATTAACTGATTACTGTCATTTATTATTAATGGCTTATAAAATGTCAGATAATAGAGTAAAATGTCCGTTAGTTTCCCAGAGTCCAAGGCGACGTCTTCAAAAGTCTTGTTTTTGTCTGACCAGCTGTCCAAAACTCGAAGATATTTAGTTTATAATTATATAAGATGTAGAAAAGCAGCAAATATTCACAATTGAGAAGCATTAATTAGGAAACTATACCTTGAAAAATAACTTAAATTATCTTTCAATAATCAAAATTGTTGCAGATTATTTTTCTTTTGATTTGAATAATTGATTAATTGACCAGTTGTTTGAGCTCTTCTTTGCTTTTCCAAAGTGTGTGTTGCTTCAAGTTCGTGGTGCTTCTTGTGAGCAGAGATCCCTAAATAAAGTCTCCTTACCTCCCAACCCCAGGCCCCATCATGGGCCTTCATCTTGAGTGCTCTGGGCCTCTTCATCTACCAGTCTCTGGACGCCATCGATGGGAAGCAGGCGAGGAGGACAAACAGCAGCTCAGCTCTGGGGGAGCTCTTCGACCACGGCTGTGATGCCGTCTCCACAGGTGCTTTGCTGCTCACTGGACATCTGAACCCAAACTGTAACAATTAGTCAAAACCGGCTGCAGTGAATTGGTGGATCAGGGACAGGCTCTGCCATTTCAGTAACAAGATATTTATTATTTGTCTGTCTTGACTTTCCCTCTTTCTTCCTTCAGTCTTTGTTGCAGTGGGAACATGCATTTCATGTGGAATAGGACGATACTCAAACTGGATGTTCTTCTGTGGTTTCATCGGAATGTTCATGTTCTTCTGCGCCCACTGGCAGACCTACGTGTCCGGGACCCTCCGCTTTGGCCTGTAAGTCACACGTTATGGTTTTTCCACTGATAACAAAGATGCTGTTCATGTTCTCCTATTTAACTTTCACACCTTTATATTATCACGAAGCTCACTCTTCCCTGTTACTTTGCTCACAGGATTGACGTGACGGAGGTGCAGGTTGCCATCGTGATCATGTATTTCATGTCGGCTTTCGGAGGCGTGAGCCTTTGGCAAACCATGGTAACTGACAATAATGCAGTTTGTACAGCTGCATAAATACTGTACATACACGGGAACACTTTCATTTCACCTTGAGTGTATTGTCCACTAGTTTTTTACACAAACAAATCATCAAATCAGTTCCTAGTTTTTAGTCGTCCTTCTAGTCTTTAAATAGAATTTGTGTTTTACTTTTACTCTGCTGCCTTTGGAGGCTTGACTTAACATCACATGAGAGAAGTGAGAAGGTAAATATGGGTAGCTAACGCCGTGGCAACAGGTCATCTATTGGACATGATCTGGCTCAAAAAGCTGATGATGTCGTCCGCATTTTTATTTTTAAATTGTTTTTTTTGCTTTTCCCTCTCATCATGCTCGTCATGCCTACAGCTTTCATATAAGCACCTTTCTTCTTTCTAGAAGGAGAATACTTTGCATCTTCACATTGAGTTGACCTTCATGTGTTTCCATAGTTGCCCGTCATTGGACTGAAGATGTACGCCTTCCCCATCATAGGCATCATCGGGGGAGCCCTCTACTCCTGCTACAACTACTTCTATGTCATTTTGAATGGAGGCGTTGGCAAGAACGGCTCTACTGTGGCTGTAAGTCAACACACATTCACACTTTACAGGCTACGCAAAGTCTGGAGATACACGAGTGGCCTGAACTTATATATGTTGTGAAGCATGCTTAAAAGAGTTCCCTCTGTTTAGGACACCAGTGTGCTGAGTCCTGGTTTGCACATCGGCCTCATCCTCACCTTGGCCTTCATCATTTTCAAGAAGTCGTCCAGCCAACTGTTTGAGCACCACCCCTGTCTGTACCTGCTCACCTTTGGCATGGTCATTGCCAAGATCTCCAACAAGCTGGTGGTACGTTTACCTTGTCTCACAGTCGTAATCCTTATGGTTGACAGCAGTGGTTACCACGGTGATGGCAAGTGGAGTTTAATAGTGTAGAAAACACTTGTTGAGCAGCTACTTCGTGTTTACAGTGCAGCCAAACAAACTCACACTTTTAATATTTTATTTTGTTTCCATTTTTGACGAACGAACGACACCCTGTGTTTCCTCATTTGAAGACTTTTAATGTGAAGCAGCAGCAGTAGGAACCTATTGGTTTGCATTAGCAGTAACTTAATCCAGCTCTGATATAGTTGTAGGACAGTAAACGGTGAGACTGATATCAATGAGATCAAATTAAAAACCGTGACACTGGAGTGATCCTGCACATGAGGGCAATTTGAATCCAGCGCGGGAGCTCACAATGAAAAAACTATGTACAGAGGTAAAACAGAATGTCAGTACATTGACCATACATACAAATACATTCTGATGACAAATAGTATCAATAACTGGGTTTGTTTTTATGAAAATCTGAAATCGCTAAATGACTTGCATTTAAATTGAACATGGCGTTATTGCGTTATGCCCCCATTGTTGCATCTGTGTGAACCCATTTCTAGGACCGTCGTTTCTCATGTTTCCTCTGTTTGCATTTAATCCAGTAATTGAGTACATAATGTATTTAACCCGTGTTTTCTTTACCTTGTGTTTATCCCCGTGTCTCTGTAGATAGCACACATGACCAAGAGTGAGCTCCACCTCCCGGACACAGCCTTTGTAGGCCCCGGCCTCCTCTTCCTCAACCAGTACTTCAACAGCTTCATCGATGAGCACATAGTCCTCTGGATTGCCATGGTCAGCATTTGACACATTTTTTGCAGTGTTAACTTGTTTTTTTTAAAGGAAATATTTAATATTGCAATATACTTGACTACTGATCACCACTCAACATCTACCAACTTCAACCACCTAATTGACCTACTGTTTAACTATTATAGCTTGGTGGTATATAATCAATCACGTCTATTTGAATATTATCACTAAAAGGTTTAGATGTTTGGTAGAGGCTGGCCTGTTTAGCTCAGGAGTGATGAAAATATAGACGTGCATTGCATTCAGAGCTGCCCAAAATGAGGAAAATGCCTTTTAAACACAAGTGTTGCACTGTGTTGGCTGTCACGTGAGGAATTCTCAGACATTGAAACGCTGAGAGTAAATAACTAAATACATATTTGATGGTGCTCTCTGTTTGGATACTGCGTTATATAAACTGAACATTGATGCATCATGAGGCTGCACCAAACAAACAGAAGCAAACGTACTGAAAGACGTTGAGACATTAAGAGCTATATTTTCGCGACAACCTAATTGAACAAGGTGAGGAGGTGTGCATAAAAACCTGCAGGACAGGTGTGGCTTGATGACTAACAAAGAGCAGTTAGGTCTACATACATGTAAGCGCAGTGAGTTTTCAGTCCTGTTCGTGGGACTCGGCTGGGTTTCACTTTAGCCATCTAATCAGCGACTCATTACACCTGCAGGTTCAGTTCACAACTGCTCTTTAGACCGGTCACAGGACTTGAGATAAGCCCTCCTTTGACATCTATATGACTCGCGTTATCTTCTAATCAGGGTTTAACGCGGCTCAGCTTCAACATCAATGAGTGAACGTGGGTTTTGCTGCTACAATAAAACTATTTTATACTAACTATACTTGCTTTAGAGGCATCTTATAGCCATTTCAACCCTGAAGTCCACACTATATTAAGATTTTATTAAATAACCAAAATCAAGTTTCAAAAGAAATGGAAGTATCTGACTTTATCTGTATCATTTGCAAGCTTAAAACAGATTCATACTGTATGTCTGGTATTAATATGAGGAGTATAGAGCTGCAACAACAACATGCAGGTATTTATTTTTTTCTGACCAACAGTCTGGTGTGAATGGTCAAATCCTGTGTGGTGCGCAGGGTTATGTGCAAAAGTAGTGCTTGTTGGGACGGGAAATAAGCAGTTCTCAGGGCCACGAGGAGCAGGACCAACAATGATCAATATGTGGGGCGGCTGTGGCTGAGAGGATAGTGCGGCCGTCCATTAACCCCAGGGTTGGTGGTTCGATCCCAGCTCCTGCTGCCCACACGTCGAAGTGTCCCTGGGCAAGACACTGAACCCCGAGTTGCCCCCGGTGGAGGCCAGCATGGCAACTGTGTCCCCATCGGTGTGTGAATGGGT